>OX596228.1:607267-708910 GCA_951394215.1 Glyphodes perspectalis
CAAAAAGAAATGACAATTGAGGATAAAACGGTTATGGCTGCTGTAATGTTTGACGTGGTTAAGCTTGGATGGGTGGCCACTGCTCTCAAGGACCCTAATTTGATCACTATGATCTGGTACGTTTCGAAAAAATCTTTGAAAAAAGAGCATTTGGTCAATGTATTTGAGATTGAAAGTACCAGGACAGCATAGTGAGTGTGAAAGTTTTAGCGAATTTATTGGGCTAATCAAGGCATGATTCTGGGTCCTTAGTTTTATTTCTTTTCAATATGTCATTATTTGCATTGCATTAATATTTTTTACTCACTTTACTGCGGATGTGTCATTCATTCACTCATTCAAAATAATACAAAGTTCATAGTCCTAAGTATTAAAAATAATTGGTTTATATTATCGAGCCAAATTAGTTTGAAGAATTTCATAGTTAATATTTTTAAAATCGATTTGCTTAGTACTTTCACCGTATTAGTCATGTTAGTTTTAATCAAGCTATATTTAAAAACTTTATGTATGTCTATCTGTTCACCTAGTATCCATAGCACAAGCTTATGCTTAGTTTGGAACTAGGGAATTAGTGTGTCAGTCTGGGGAATTTATTATTTGGATTTAGCTAAGTTATGAAAAGGATTATGAATGTTGAAGAGGCAAGTGAGGTGTGTATGGATCGTGCCATATGGCGTTCGGTTCTCTGCCTACCCCGCTAGGGAAGTGGCGTGAAGTTTTTTTAGCTAAGTTAACTTGCACGTCCTTCTGTTTACAGTCGGAGAACAAGAACTTCAAGATCCGGTGGCTGGTGCCCGCGTGCTTCAGCTGCCTGGGCGCGGTGATCTCGCAGAGCTACTTCCCGGCGGCGCTGCGCGACACGCTGCGCTTCTTCATCGGCAGCAAGCTGCCGCACCTGCCGCCCGCCAGCGCCGCCGCCGTGCGCGCCGCGCCCGCGCTGCTCGCGCGCTGACTACCCGATACATAATATACGATACAACCACACGACATTGTTTTATTACCTCCAATAGATGCGTATGCGCGCTAAGCACACCCGATCCTTTCCCTCTTGGTTCAATAACTTCTCTTCATTTGCTTAGAAAATTGAAGAAGACAGAAATAGATAGAACGAACGAGTGAGTATAGAGATAGAAAAATTAATAATAGAAGGAGAGAAAAAAATTAATTAAAGCTCGTCCAGAAATCCCATTAAAGATGCTTTCTGAACCCAGAAGTACCAGGAACGCATAGCTATTATGGAAGTATATAAAAGGATGAATACATAAGCTTACTTATCCTCTTCTCTGTCCCACTGAATTAAAAAATACTCCAAAATCAAAGAGATTGAAAGTGAGAAAATCTGAGTCATATGACCTTTTCAATGTAAAAGTACCAGGATCATATAGCTCTCGAGGAGATCTATTCAACTGTACCTGTCTTCACCAAGAGGCGTACAGTACCCGGCGATAAATATTGCACATCGACCTTTGGAAAGAAACTTCGGCTAATTTCGGATTCGTAGAGCATTATATCTGTCGCACACTACCTATGTGACGTTGCCCGCCAGCGCTGTGACGCACGAATATACGATACGACCACACTTTGTTACTCAGTAAAATATTGAGAGAAAAGAGGGAATGTTGTATTTTTTATTCTAAAAGTACCAGGCATGCATAGAACATAAGGAGGGTAAACTAGTTTTGCATCTTCCTGTTCATTTTTCACACATAGACCTTTTTTTTGTTCTGTGGGTAGACCAATCTCATATCGGGCAATGTTATTTCACTGTATTGAGGCTTTTTTTTTTATATATAATTGTCAGTTTTAAGTTTCGGTTTTTGATCTTGCGGGTACATCAATTTCTCATGCTAGAAAAAGACGGATACATTCTAAGTGTTGTCGTCTCTGTCCCGCTTTACATAACATCACGCCCATAATCCCCGAAGGGGTAGGCAGATTCAAAGGCGCAGCAGGCCCCCTTCACCAAATTCAGCCAAAAACAAAACTGGGCCTGGTTAGATGGAATATTGTGAAAAAGTAGTGACAAGTGGCTAGTAGCTCATCGCCTACACACAATCACACACCAAAGCCCCTTATACCTAACATTAGTCGCCTTTTACGACATGCTAGGCAAGAAACATGGTTGGCACATTATTTTTTAAGTCTCAGACCAACATCGGACAAAAATTAACATACAATAGATACATAAAGCTACTCAAAGTGAGAAAGAGAATGAGAAAACCCCAGTGTCATATAACCTTTTCAACCCAAAAGTACCAGGATCATATAGCACACCAGGAGATCGCTTCAACCGCACCCATCTCATCAAGATGCTCCTACGCCCGCCACGCTCGGCCGATTACCCCCGGCGTCGCTGCTTAATAGGCTGCTTTCGTATTTTATCGAAGAAAATGAAAGAAAGAGATAGAATGAAATAGATTGAATAAGAAAGAGATCAAAAGACTAATAAAAAGAGAAGAGCTAGGAAAAATTACATTAGAAATCCTACTACAGATGTCTTCCGAATCCAGAAGTACCTACCAGGAACGCATAACCCGTATGGAGATAGGTAATATCTTCTCAAAGAGCACGGTACACGTTCCTTCAGCGCTAATTAAATACCATTAATCTGTGCCTGAGCCTAATATTTACTTCTTTAATTTCTTAAGTTAGAAAGAGACTAAAAAACGAAATATTTTTTCGTTGTCTTGTTTCTTTGAATTTCTTACGCCCTTTTTGGCACATAACTTAAAACCAGGCTTAAATAGATAACAGCATTATAACTGCAGCATGGAACATTATCAATACTACACTCTTAAATTACTACCAAAATTCACTTTACAAGCATCCATAACCTGACCACGGACTAGTAAAAAAAGAAGGACTACACGCTGTCATATTATAGCATGAAGCCACGTTTATGCATGTGTGTGTGTGAGATACTTAAAGATACCAGATATCGGATATCTGTCATTTGGAGCGCTAATTATGTCAATGTGTTAAGAAAATTGTCAAGTTGAAGTACCTGAGGAGCTTCAACGCCTGGTAAGTGGCGCGGAGTCCTTCTTTTGTTAATAGTCCGTGACTGACTCATAAATTTATTATTGTTTTCAATGTAACCTAATATATTACAACAAATAGTCAGCTGTTTGTACCACTGTGTTAGTAAATAATACCATTGGGCACGTTGAATTGTAAACATTGGTCTTCATATAATATCCATCCATTCTCGTTTTACATTTAGTTCATTGCTCACGGTCAGGGATTAACGTGAATAAGTCACGTGCGAGGCTGAAGCCCGAGAGGCTAGCATCAGGTTAGTAGTAAGTTTCAATCCTTACTTATAGTTTAAGTGCGAGTGTGTAAGGATGTTTGTATGCTCCGTTGTCATTTACAAAACGGCTAAACGATATATTTGATAAATTCGCAGTAGGTATAGAAGTAAATCAGAATTTGAAAACGGTTACAAGATAAATAAATAAAAAAATAGTTCGCCGCGGACTAATTTAGTATTAAATATTGGACGAAAATTATAATTTAACCTATACATACCCGGTGCACTATATAAAAAGACTTGTTGGCGCCCTGGGCGAAAGCTTAAATAGTTGGCGCCATTTCTATTTTAATTAGTCCCATGTTGGTCAAGATTGTGCCAACTGTGGTTCTTGCCTAGCATGTCTTAAAAGGCGACTAATGGTTTATGGGCTTTTGAGTATGTGTTTGAGTAGGCGACGAGCTAGCCACTTGTCACTCCTTTTTCACAGCTTTCCATCCAACCCAGCCCACTGTCCCATGTTGGTCTGGGACTTAAAAAGAATATGCCAACTGCGGTTCTTGCCTAGCATGTCGTAAAAGGCGACTAATGGTATATCGGTTTTGGGTGTGTGATTGTGTAGGCGACAGGTTAGCCGCTTGTCACTCCTTTTTTTTTTTGGCTTTATTTTTGTCTGAATGTGGTTGAAGGGGCTTGCTGCCCTTTCGACTCTGCCTACCCCTTCGAGGATTATGGGCGTGATGTTATGTATGTATGAATGAATCAGTGAAGATATTCTTCATCAGAATGATATTATCCTCAATATGGCTGGTGCTGGTGGTCAAGATGTGTCTAGTTTATGGGATGAGCGAGTTGATCAAGGAGTTAGTGACCCCCATCAAGGGATTGGGGGAAGCCTGCGGATATGCTGTGAGTAGACACTTGTGTTAATACCATACTTGATTAAAGCATGTCTGGTCAGTCACATACATTTTAGATTTCGTATAGACTTGACACAGACAGATGTCGCTACAGGCATCATTTAGACTGAGTGAGAGAAAATCGAATAAAAACGTTATTATTTCACTTTTAAAAATTGTTTTTTTTTATAAAATAAGTTATTTAACTACGCCATTTGTTAGATAATTTATTAAATTGAAGTAGGTAAAAAACATGAATATAAAATATTTTCTTCACAAGCAAAACAAAATAATCTATGTTTTAAAACTATGAATTTTACACAGATGGCGTATTATTACTAAGAAACAACTAACCTGTGCTTGTAGCGCCATCTTGTATTATTCCTGACAAACAGACTAAACTTTGCTGTAGTTCCAATAACTCACCACTGTCGCTGTTCTGGCGCGAGTTATAGCAGTAACTTTTCAAGTATGGGCTGTGACCCTCTGTTGTACATAGTATATTATTACTCTGTGATTAAAGTAACAAGTAATATTCAGTTTTATTCCGTAAATTATCAAAAAATAATAAATACGTATTTTTCTTTTTATCTAATACTCGAAAAATTACAAAGATACAGCGCTTCAAAGATCTGAAATGAACTATACGTCACTCGTACGGTAAAATTTTAAGCACCTAGTGACGTCACGCGGTACTTTAACGAGCTGTATTTTCATCATTTTTGGTTTGCTGCACAAAAGAAAAAACTTGTAAGCAATACTTTTATGTAATCTTAACAGTTGGACTATTAAAAAAATGTAGTTAAATTGCCTAATGTTTGTTGAATAATCAGCTCACAAAAACACCCTCGGTGTACCTCAGCATACGAGTTAGTAACAGAGTGAATAGACCTTGTTATATTTACTATAAGAACCTATTAATAGTATTGTAGTCCCATATTGGTCTGGGACTTAAAAATAATGTGCCAACTGTGTTTCTTGCCTAGCATGTCGTAAACGGCGACTAATGGTATATAGGGTTTTGGGTGTGTGATTGTGTAGGCGACGAGCCAGCCACTTGTCACTATTTATTCGCAATTTCCCATCTAACCCAGCCCAGTTTCGTTTTGGGCTGAATGTAGTAAAAGGCCCCATGACTCTGCCTACCCATCCGGGGACTATGGGCGTGATTATGTGTGTAATAATATTGTATAGCCCTCCCTGGACCAAAAAATATTGTACCCCCTGCTACTATCGATAGTTTGACTATTGACGATATATTACTTTTTGCTGGGATTATATAACACTACCTCAGCAAAAACTGCGTACTCCCTTGGTCCTTTAACTTCACGGGGCGTGTAGCCAGTTTAGGTATCCCAGGACTGCCGCTCTGATAACGACTCCATTCCAGAGCTGCACAACACCCCTACCAGGCTCCCTGAACGTCCACATCGTGCCGCACACGCACGGAGAGCTGGGGCAAACGCAGACCTTCTACAGTTACTACACAGGCCGTGAGTACACCGAGTAGACCATGAAGCAGAAACACTTCCACTTACCAACTTTCATGTTGTGAGATGAAATGGGTGCTTAGCCAAATGCGCGCCAGCGATTCCATAACGAACTTCGCTATCGCTCGTATCGCGCCACAGACTTATTCGGGTGGACAAATCGGGAACTAACTCCGAGTTCCGCACTATGAGTTGTTAGTAAACCAGTTTGTGGCGCGATACGAGCGGTAGCGAAGTTCGTTATAGAATCGCTGGTGCGCATTTGGCTAAGCATCCAGGAAGTCCTGGTGTTTTTCAGTGATGTTTTTATTAGAGGCGACAAATGGGCTAATGGGGGAAAATTGGTGCTACCACCACCGCATGTACAACTGCAACATCAGAGAAATTGCCGATGCGTTGCCTGCATTTAGGGAGAGAGTACTTATCCTGTGCTTGCTTATAGAAGGTCTACAAGTCATAACATAAGAAAATCGCAGTAAAATAGTTATAAAAAATCAAATTTTTAGGTAACACGGACTAGTAAAAAAAAAAGAAGGACTCCGCGTTGTTATATGACAGCGTGAAGCCATGTTTATATATGTGAGATTCTTAGCGATACCCAGTATCGGCAATCTGTCATTGAAGCGCTTATGTCAATGTGTGATGTAACTTACGTGTCAAGTTGGAGCAGCTGCGGAGCTTCAATGTTTAGTTAGGGACGCGGAGTCCTTCTTTTTTTACTAGTCCGTGATTATGTATAGAAGTTTTCAACAAAAGTTGATGAAGTTAGAAAGTTCACAACGTGCGAGTGTAATTTTTTTTTTTTTTTTTTTTTATTTATTAAGGAATAACAACAGCCATTAACAATATGTATGAACACAAGGTAACAATCACTAAAATATCTTAGGCCATAGCAGTTATTCACAGTATTACATAACTTTAAGTAGGTATTAACATGCAAAATTAAGTCTTTGACAATTTGAACTTGAAATTTAGCCAACAAACACAAAATGAAGAGTTCATTGAAATTATAGATACAACTAGATGACATGTGCAAATATTAGCAAAATGTATACTGTCAAAGTGAACATTATAATATTGAAGCACACATTGTATTAATGTGATAGTAAGTTAAGGATCCTTGACATGTCGGTATATAACTATTGCATTACCTACCAAATACACTCTGTGTGTTTTATAAGTTATTTAAATATGATACTACAATGAAACGACAATACAAGTCAGGTAAATATACTTAGATAATAAATGATGCTCCGTACATAATCAATTGCTCACTAAACTCCCTCAGAATTTAATTAAAAAATTGGATAGTCTATTAATTAATTGATTCAGGGCAGCAAGGATGAATGAAGGTAAGATCCTCATCCATCCCCACTCACCAAAATATTTTTGATGACTTGTTTAAAAGAGTTCTTACTATTATAAATGAAAGGGTCCACCGCTGTGAATTTTTTATTAAATGTGTTAAATATACGTGTCAAGACGGCATTTTGCCCATAATTGGTCTTGTGACAGGGAACAGAAAAAAGCTTTGTATGACGTGTGCGTCGTCGCGGAACGCACAGTGATAGCTTCTCCATTAATTCTGGACAATCCAGTCGCCCATGCAAAATGTCATACAGCAGCCCCATATCCAGCATTGTGCGCCTTTCTTCTAGTGTCATTAATTTTAATTCTCGACAATTGACTATATAATCCATTTTGCGCCTTTTCAATTTAAAATTTAAGTGTTTTAAGAATTTCTTCTGGATACCTTCTATCCTATTTTTGTGTAGACTGTAAAATGGTGACCAAATAGGACTAGCGTACTCTAAAATGCTACGAACGTAGGCGTAATATACGACTTTAAAACTAGTAAGGGATGTGAAAGGTTTGCAGGTTCGAATGACGAAACCTAGATTCCTGTAAGACCTATTAACCACATTTTCGACATGATGTGAAAAAGACATGTCCGCTTCCAACCAGACTCCCAAATCGCGTACGACCTCTGCCCTCTCAATTATAACGTCGTTAAATTTATAGTCGAAAACAATTGGTTTCCTTTTTCGCGTAAAACTAATACATTGGCATTTCATTATACTTATTTTTATATTGTTTCGTGTGTAGAAGGACATAAGAGTATTGAGATCCTTTTGAATGGTCATGCAATCAGATATAGAGTTAACTTTTAGAAAAATTTTCTTGTCATCGGCGTATAAAAGGTGTTTAGCGTTTCCGAAGCAATTGTAGATATCGTAGATATATGCGTTATAGAAGAGAGGACCAAGATGGGAGCCTTGAGGGACTCCTGAGGGAACAGAAACGAAGTTTGAGCAATAACCGCCTAGTATCACTGCCTGTGACCGATTAGAAAGATATGATATTATCCACCTCAACAAATCACCATGTATCCCCAGTGAGCCCAGTTTTTTTACTAGAATTGAGTGATCCACACGGTCAAAGGCCTTTTCAAAGTCCGTGTAGATCACATCAACCTGGCCGCTACCTTCCATTTGTTCAAGCACATAGTTTGTAAATAATGCCAAGTTGGATGTAGTAGAGCGACCCTTCAGAAAACCGTGCTGAGTTGACGGTAACCCCTGAGTGATAGTTTGGTAGATGCTATCATAGACGACCCTCTCAAATATTTTAGCTATTGTATTAATAATGGATATCGGACGGTAGTTAGTTATGACAGCCTTAGACCCCTTTTTGTGTATTGGAACTATATAAGATTTTTTCCATTCAGAAGGGAAAGTACATTGCCTTAATGATTTTAAAAAAATTAAATATATAGGATAAGCTAAACTTTTAGCACAGCTAGCCAAAAACAAAGGTGGAATACCATCACTACCCGCACCTTTGTTCTTATCAAGTTTACTGAGGAGTTTTTCGACGAGGGCAGGTGATATATTTACTGTAGAAACTGCATTAGAAGAGTTGCTTTCCGGATCTAGAAATTGATTATTATTAGTGGATGGAATAAATACACTCTCAAAAAATGTATTGAATGCATTGCAAATGTCTTGGCCTTCAGAAAAAACTTTATTATCTAGACTGAATAGTTTGGGGTAACCACGACCTTTTCTTTTGGATTTCACATATGTCCAGAAGTATTTAGGGGTGGTTTTTATGATATTTTCAGCTTTAATGGTAAAGTCATCAAAACACTTCGCTTGAACAGTTTTTACCCTATCTCTCAGTAGTGAAAACTCATCGTAATCGCGCGGGTTGCGGTAACGTTTCCATTTTTTATGTATTACATTTTTCCTTTTTATGATCTTAATCAAAGCACGACTATACCAAACGGGGTAGTGAGACTTAGTACTCAAGCAGTTTGAAACCGGAACGTGTAGTTGGCAACATTCACGTAATATTTTATAAAAATTGTTGATATCATCATCAATTGACTCGCTTGATAAAACGCGCGACCAGTCGATTGTAGAAAAGTATTCATTAATATCGTCGTAATTACCTTTGTGAAAACTAAACCTTGAATTATGTTTCTCTTTAAAAGGCTTACATTTTAGATCTAAGATATCTATAGTGATCGACGGGTGGTAAGTGTCTTCCTTCAATAGGGGGTGAGACGGTTGTGTTATTGTTAAGGGAAGATTACTAAAACATAAATCTAGGGTATTATTTTTGGAATTAGTGATATAGTTATATTGACGGAGATTTAGAAAATGAAGTTGGTCGACCAAGCTCTCTGCACAGTTTTGAAATTCGCTACTACCATGTCTCAATATTGTGTATCCGTCATCGTCCCACCTTATGTTAGGCAAATTGAAGTCACCTACAAGTAAGTAATTACAAGAGGAGTGGTTATGAACCACTTTGGTGACATTTGTGAGAATACCTTTTATGCGCTCTGAAAATCCAGACGGGTTGGGTGGTGTATATATAATTATAATGCCAAAATATATAATTGTAATGCCTTCTTATTCCTTAAAGGTGGGACCAGGTCATAAGGTACCTAATAGTAAGCGGTCCTCGGTATGTGATCCTCTTACATTTTCAGATGACGACGTTTACGAACCAACCACGTTAAATATGAAACAGATTCTGGACTACACGATCAGCGAACTCTGGGCCAGTTCAATGAGGAAGTAAGTCATGTTTTGGTACTTCCACTTACACCAGCTAATCATAAAGGGTCTTCTTCCTATCCATTGGCATTTAAAAAGAGTAACTATCGAGTTTCTTGCCGGTTTCTTCTCGGTAGAAGCATGTCTGGTCAGTCCATAGATTTAGCGTAGTAAAAAAATTCTAAATCTATGGGTCAGTCACATACATTTTAGATTTCGTATAGACTTGACATAGACAGATGTCGCTACTTGCATCATTTAGACTGATTGAGAGATAAAACCGAATAAAAACGTTATTATTTCACTTTTAAAAAATTTTTTTTCATAAAGTAGGTTTTTTACGTCATTTCTTAGATAATTTATTAAATTAAGGTGAAAAACATGAATATAAAATATTTTCTTTAGAAGCAAACCAAAATAATCTTTGTTTTGAATCATGAATTTTACATAGATGGTAGCGCTATCTTGTATTATTCCTGACAAACAGACTAAACTTTGCTGTAATTCCAATTACTCAACACTGTCGCTGTTCTTGCATATACATATTTTTATTGAGCGGTGGTAGCTTAATGGTAAAGACACCTCTTAACTGAGGAGTTCGGGTTCAAACCCGGGCACGTACCTCTGGGTTTTTAAAATCTATGTACTCGACGGTGAAGGAAAACATCGTGATGAAACTTACAAATTCAAACAACTTTGGATTTGTAACCATGATCCAAAAATTCCACTATCTTAGGGTCACGAAGGTCAGATCGGCAGTCGCTTCAATGTAATTACCAGACTCGCAAAATTTTGGATCATGCGGTCTAAGCGGACCCCGTCTAAAACACGGGACATAACGCTAGGAAGATGATGATATTTTCATTGCACATATTATACAACAAATGGGAGACTTCTATTTTTATTGACAAATCGGTTGATAATATTTGAGACGTCTGTAGCTATCTCTGGATGAATATTAAGAAGAGCTGAACCTGTCAGCCTCTCTTCTAACATGTTTGCTCTTAAACAAGTTTTTCCACACCATAGCTTAGAAAATGATCTCACTGATGTCGCACCGCTTATAGGAAGAGTTGCCAGAATTTTCTTCAGTCTTTATGACGTGTACGATTTTGGGGGGGTCATGTCCCTTGAGACCCCCGCCTCCCCCTTCGGTCCGCGCCTGCCTACCCCGCTAGGGAAGTGGCGTAAAGTTCAGTTAGATAAAGTAAGTTGGTTAGTTACACGTCTATAGTTTTTTCCGAACCAATATAGTGTCATAAAAGTAGACCTTGCTGTAGATTAAAATTGTTGTTTTTGGAAATTTTACCATTGAAAAAATAAATACTTTTTTACGGGCCTATAAATTTGTAAACCGTAGAGCTTGTATGAAAAGGATCATGAATGATGAAGAGGCGAGTGAGGTGTGTAAGGATCGTGCCATAAGGCGTTCGGTTCTCTCTGCCTACCCTGCTAGGGAAGTGGCGGGAAGTTTAGTTAGTTTAGTTATAAATTTGTAATTTTAAGATATTTTAAATTCGAACTCTTTTTTTCAGATTCACTTTCTCTGATATGCCATACTTCTTTTATTGGTGGGCTCACCGGGACGGGACAGGTAAGCTCATTATAATCACTATTAAAATAAACATCATCATTAGTACCTTAACTTCATTAATGATAAATAAATATTAAAAACATCAGATTGCAGATTGAATCTTAAAAAGGGAGGTGTTAATTCCCAATTCTAGGCACTTATGTATGTGGATAAGGCGCCAAATAAGCTCAAAACTAATCGCCTAAGGCGCCAACAAAGCCTGTCGCTGTGGGCGCCATCGGAGCCTATCTCTTGAAGGCACCAATAAAATCAATCCGATGGCTTACAAAGCCTATCGTCCAAGACGCCATTGAAGCTTGTTGGTATACTAATGTGCAACGTCGAGTGCTCACATTACGCCAGAATACCAGCGCTTCTGCGGTGTTGACGGATGCCGTAGCAGCATAATGCTGAGGCTGGCACCTAGTTGGTAGCACATACACAGGTTCCTTTCTAATTCCATCTTTAATTTTTCCTATTTCTATTTGTCTATTGTATAATGTCTGTGTAATGTTTGTTAGTGTATGTGTTGTCAATAAATGTTTATTTCTTTCTTTCTTTCACACCCATCCAGTCCGCAGGATGGTGTACGAGCTGCTGCGTCAAGGCCGGCTCAACTTCGTAGGCGGTGGCTGGTCCATGAGCGACGAGGCCACCACCAGTTACCACGCCATCATCGACCACTTCACCTACTCGCTCAGGTGACCACAGAACACGTAAAAGTTGCGCAGAAAACTCATTACAAATTGCCACAACGATTTTCATGTTGTCGTCGGCACTATAAAATTTTAGGTTAACGTAATCTCTTCGGCCAACGTAACCGACACTGAACGTCTTAAACAGAATCTCACTAAACCTTGTCTCATGTTGATCTGAGTGAAGGGGCCTGCTGCCTCTTTGGACTCTGCCTACCCCTTCGGGGATTGTGGGCGTGATGTTATGTTTGTATGTGTGTATGTTGAATATTGGGTTTGTGATTATACAGGCGATTTCAAATATATTTTATATTTTTTCTCACAATTTTCCATCTAACCCAGCTTCTCGTCCCATGTTGGTGTGAGACTTAAAAATAATGTGCCAACTGTGGTTCTTGCGTAACATGTCGTAGAAGGCGACTAATGGTATATCGGGTTTTGGGCATGTGATTGTGTAGGCGACGAGCTAGCCATTTTTTTTTCACAATTTTCCATCTGACCCTGCCCGGTATTTATTTGTGGCTGAATGTGGTTAAGGGGGGCTTGCTACCCCTTTGGCTCTGCCCACCCCTTCGTGGATTATGGGCGTGATGTTATGTATAAATGTGTTGATTCTGATACCGGTAACACATGCGCTTAAGCTACTTAACTTCGTGTGATATCAACTGATATTTTGTATAACCATTTCGGTATACCAGGAAGATCAACAGCTCTTTCCTGGAGTGCGGGCGACCCCTTGTAGCATGGCAGATAGACGCAGTCGGTCACAGTCGCGAGTTCGCTTCCCTGATGGCCCAGATGGGCTATGACGCGCTGTTCATATCGCCTATAGGCTACGACGAGGAGATTGAGAGGATCCAGAGGAAGGAGATGGAGTTCTTGTGGAGAGGGAACGATGACATCGGTGAGTGGGGTAGACTAATATATTTTGGTGGTTTACCGTTAAGCAAATTAGCTAATAAGAGGTCATCCATTCGACAGAAAAATATGTCAAAATCATTATGTAAAAACGTGGCTACTCTATGTATGTGAGTGAATTATACAAATTAAACGGTTCATGTCAAAATCTACAACTTCATTCCGAAAACGCCGATGGGCGGGCAAGAATACTTAATCGGCTGTATGACAATATGGCGGCACCTGGGTAATGGCGTTACATTTCAGGAATGCAGTGAATGGGTTAACAAACATTGACTGGTTATTTGTAATACCAGTGTTTTGATATACATAACACAAGTGCTTAAGCTACTTAGCTCGGAGTCAGACCAATGTATGTGATGTTGTGGGATATTTATTTATTAAAAACATCTATCATCATTAACCATAATCATCCATCATCATCCCCAGGGCCGGAGTCGGACATCTTTTCGCACGTGCCGTTCGACGGCATGGTCCCGCCGCCAGGGTTCTGTTTCAGCAGCTACTGCACAGACCCGCTCATCATCAGCTCCACGTACACGTTCCACAACATCCACGAAAGGGTCAGTACCAAGATTAAAGTTCCAACTCGGATTCTCCCAATATTTAAGTATATATTGTAATACCACTGTTGATTTAAATATCCGTAACACAAGCATAGATTTAGTCAAAAAATTCTAAATCTATGAACACAAGTAATATTTGTTATTATATATATATCTATAACGTAAGCAGTATTTTGGTATTTTTAAACCCCTTCCCTTGCCAGCAAGATCCTTTAACCATTAAAATTGATTTGGGTTAGATGTTAAATTGTGGTAGGTATATTTACATAAAGACCGGCTCGCCGTGCCCTCGGTCACCCATCCACCTCCAACCACAGCATGTCTCGCTTCACTTGCAGGTCACAGAGTTCATAGAGAGCATGAAGCACCGCCAAGCTCCGTACTACTCCACCAAGAACGTCATGGTGCTGATGGGGGGTCGCATGGCGTACTCCGACGCCAGCATGTGGTTTGAGAACATCGACAAGCTGATACAGTAAGCTAAATATAAATATCTTTATTCATGTAGGCTCCACAAAAGCACTTATAAATAGTCATAATAATACAAAAAATTGATTCTACCGCCAGTAACCATGATCCAAAAATTGTCTGGTTCCCCTATCTTAGGGTTACGAAGGTCAGATCGGCAGTCGCTTCAATGTTATAACCAGCCTCGCTAAATCTAAATCACAGTCTAAGCGGACCCCGTCTAAGCACGGGACATAACGCTAGGAAGATGATGACCGCCAGGTTCAGAATTGATTGTACCGAGAAGAACCGGCAAGAAACTCAGCAGTTACTGTTTTAAATCGCCATGTATACAATAACAATTCTTCATGATAAATAAAAATTAATAAATAAAATAAAAATAATATCTACTATTTATACAATTCAATGCGCCGCCTAAAGATCAAGAAGTCCCGGCTTCAAATCCCGGGACAGGCCAAAAATTCGTGGCTGGTTATTTCAATATTGGAATTACCCAATAACAGTATCCAATAGTTGGCTATTTAACCACCCATGTGCCTCATAAAGCACGTTAAGCCGTTGGTCCTGCGCCTGACCTCTCTCCGGTCATGTCGAATTGCCGTCTCACCGGACTATGAGAGTGAAGGAACAGAGAGTGCACCTGTGTTTGCGCACACACTTGTGCACTATAATATCTCCTGCGTTGGCTGATCCTCATTGAGATTGGCCGGAGATCGGTGAGAAGGATAATTGTTATACCATTTATAAGGTAAACTTAAGGCTATAAGCATGTTAACTTAGACAGCGCTAGTCTATAATATAAAAATGAATCGCTGAATGTGTTGCTAAGCGCAAATCTCTAAACAGCTGAACCGATTTCGCTAATTCTTTTTTAGTTGTGTTTGTTATTATCAGGTGAAGGTTCTTATGAAAGAGAAAAATAAAAAAGTTGCACGGAAATAAAAATGAGTATTGAAATAAAAATCCGAGAACGGGGCGTTCCGAAGTGCGCCGGGTCAGCTAGTTAGTAATTAAATTAATTAATTTCAGGTACGTGAATATGGTTAACGCCAATTCGAGTGTGTACGCGTTCTACTCAACACCAGGTTGCTATTTGAAGGCAGTATACGATGAGAGGTGAGCATTCGTTTTATTGTAGGTTAGCGACAACAAAAGTATTTTTTTGTATTAGCAAACGAGCTTCTTTGAGGAGTGGTGGTAGCTCAATTAACTGAGGAGTGCGGGTTCAAACCCGGGCACGTACCTCCAGATGTTTCAAATCTATGTACGTATTTATACCACTAGCTCGACGGTGAAGGAAAACATCGTGATGAAACCTGGAAATTCAAACAACATTGAATTTGTAACCATGATCCAAAAATTGTCTGGTTCCCCTATCTTAGGGTTACGAAGGTCAGACCGGCAGTCGCTTGAATGTAATTACTAGACTCGCTAAATCCTGGATCATGGTCTAAGCGGACCCCGTCTAAACACGGGACATAACGCTAGAAAGATGATGACTCGGGTAGTCCCAGTCACCCGTACACTATTAATCGCCTTTAACTACATCCTAGGCATTGAACACACGTATGTTGCCAATGTAGTGCTCGCTTATAATTGACATGTACATCAGAACAATATATAATATTACAGTGTACTACTGTACATGCTTAATGTATGTGTTGTTAGTGAGACTTAATAAATCTATACTTATAATAAATCTGTAGAGAGGTCAATTCTGTACATGAAATATATTTTCAAAATAACTATCAGGGGGTGATTAGTGATCGATACTGATGCCAAAAATGCAATCAGTAAAATTTTTGTCTGTCTGTCTGTCTGTATGTTCCTTATAGAAACAAAAACTACTCGACGGATTTTAACGAAACTTGGTACAATTATTCTTCATACTCCTGGGTAGGTTATAGTATACTTTTCATCACGTTACAATCAATAGGAGCAGAGTGGTGAAGGGAAACATTGGGAAAACGGGAAAAGTTACTCCATTTTTTAAGCTTCCGTCGCGTGTGCAGCCCTAATGGTTAAAGTTACATAGAAATCATGTATGACAGAAATAGTCTATAATATAAACCATAAACGCGGGTGACACCGCTGGCACAGCTAGTAGATAAATAAAATAAATAAATAAACACAGTTCCTCTATTATATATACGGCACAAGTTTAAAATTATCTTTACATCATCCCAGCCCGGTACTCCGCACCAAGCAGGACGATTTCTTCCCTCAAGCCATGGACATGACGTCATACGCCGCGGGGGGGTACACCTCGCGCCCCTCCATGAAGTACCTAGCCAGGATGGGTCATAAATATATGCAGGTGAGTGGTATCTTTCTAGAAGGGTTTTTTTTTGCTATTGAATTTTCAGGCAGTTCTATGTGAAATTCAAGCCGGGGCAGACCGCAAAGGATCGGAAAAGGTGGCGCTCTCTCATTTCTGACCAAGTCAGACTTCGGGTCGTTGAACCATACAAGTAATAAATAATTAAATTAATAAATTCTTCAGACTGACACCAATTCCCTAGTCACAAACTAAGCTTATGCGTGTGTTATGGGTACAAGGTGAACGGATAGACATACTTAAATAAGTTTATAAATATCCATGACATCCCACTAGGGGCAAATGTTTCGTGTGATGAACATGGACATTTGTACTCGAGTCATGGATGTTTATAAATGTATTTAAGTATGTCTACCCGTTCACCTAGTATCCATAGCACAAGCATAAGCTTAGTTTGGAGAATTTATTTATTCTTTGATTAAACCACCATATCAAGAAGACAACAGCTGTTTCCCGCTCACACTTGACGGTTGGTTCCCAGATCTCAAAGCAGCTTCACGTCACAGCGGGACTCGGCGACTACGGCCAGTTCTTCGAAGACTTCCAATGGATTAATGGTTAGTGACGTCATATTACTTATGTTATGTCAGAATGAGTAACTTTAATGCCTACGTCATATTCAGGCTTTGTGCAGGTTAGGGGGAGGACCTTAGACTTATCCCTCATCCTACTGTGCTTAAATATATTAAGGTACTAGCTGACTCGGCGCACTTCTTGACGCCCCGTTCTCGGATTTTCAATACCCATTTTTTTTCATAAGAACCTTCACCTGATAATAACAAACACAACTAAAAAAGAATTAGCGAAATCGGTTCAGCTGTTTAGAAATTTGCGCTTAGCAACACATTCAGCAATTCATTTTTATATTATAGATTTAGCTTTGTATATAATAGATTAAAATATTTTTTTAGATTTTTCTTTTAAATAGATCCATACGAATATGCAAATACCTAAACGCATATTTTCTATACTATCAATACTAATATTATAAAGAGAAAAGATTTGATTATTTGTATCGAATAGGCTCCAAAAATACTGGACCGATTTAAATAATTCTTTCACCATTGGAAAGCTACTTTATCAGGGAGTAACACAGGCTATATGTTTTTACCTGCGTAGTTCCCGTTCCCACGGGAACGGGAACTACGCAGGTGAAACCGCGGGGCGTTGCTAGTTTCATATATCAATTTTACAATACTATCTGAATGCATTTCATCACGCGACTAAAAACAACCACGACGATAGAACTACGTCAAAGGCAAGTATCGACACCGTGTCGAACAACATGTTCACGAATCAGCCACGAATCTAGCAACAAGTTAAGTAATTTTAACGTACCTGACTCTGCCTACCCGTTCGAGGATTATGAGCGTGATTTTAAGAAATTTAAATGGAAAATAGTGACAAGCTGCAGGTTACGACCACAAACCGAATACAACCTTTTATGACATGCTGGACCAGGAAGACAGTTGGTAGGTTTTCTGCAAGCCGAAGACCAACATGCAACATGGTTAATAAAAATGAATGTGGACATCATTTACCGGTCTGATTAAGTATTTCTTTGGCTTCTTCTGGTTGATCTTATTGATCAGGGATCGTTTGGGACGCTCCCAGCCCAGGTCCCGTCTTCTGTAGTACTAAGACCAGGAATTGGCGTGAATCAACAGTGGTATTACAAATATCTACTTAAATATTGGATATTACACCCAGAAACAGAACAAACACAAGTATTCATCACACGAATTTTTGTCCTGGATGGGGATGGAACCCACAACTCTTGGCGCATGGGGCAGGGTCACCACCGAATGCGCCATCGAACCAGTCGTTGTATAGATAATAATTTTACTGCACCCTCCAGGCGTGTTCCAAGACCACCACGTGATCACGGGCGAGGCGCGGCTGCACGTGCGGCAGTTCTACGTGCGGCGCATGGCCACGCAGATGCAGCAAGCCGTCGTGAAGCTTATGAAGGAAGCATTTAAGTAAGCGTCTGAACCAATAGTCACATAGAATAGGAGCCACTGACAGCCCCATATGCAGAGGCTGTATGATGGCGGAAGAAACACCAACTCACGTACCATTACACTGTAGTAGCGTGAGTGACACAAGGGCACAGCTAATAGGCAACCCTCCTACGACAGAGGCTGCACTCAAACATCCCAAAAATCTAATTACCTTCTGGACAAAGCTAAAATAGTTTGAATGATCACTGTAGTGGTACAGTGACCATTTACGTACAATGGCCCACTTATGAGGCTAAGTGCGGAAAACAAATGTCCAACTAACTAACTAATTAGTCACATAGAATGGTCCCTCTGCCTCGTTGGACTGATGGTAGCATGCGCCAACAGGACCGAGAGGTCCCGGGTCGGGCCAGAGTTTGTGGGTGGGTATTTTAATATTGAAATTATTAAGTAAGATTCCGCAGTCACGTTGGCGGTTTAATCACCCCCGTGCCTCGGAAAGCACGTTAAGCCGTTGGTCCTGCGCCTGACCTCTCTGATCATGTCGGTGCCGTCGCACCGGAATAAGAGAGTGAAAGAACAGAGAGTGCACCTGTGTTTGCGCACACACTTGTGCTCTATAATATCTCCTACGCAAATGGCTAATCCTTGTTAAGATTAGCCGCTCGACCGGACCATACTTAAATACGTTTAATTAATCATGACTCGGGTACAAATGCCTATGTTCATTACACGAAACATTTTCCCCTAGCAGGATTCGATCCCGCCACCCTTAGATTTGTGGCCCAATAGTCGCCTTTAACGACGTGCTAATCCAGGAACACAGTTTGCACATCTTTTAAAACCAACGCCGGATTAAAGTCAAAGTCAAAATGTTCTTTATTTATATAGGTTTCAAAGAAACACTTATAAATCGCAAAAACAGTTAAAGAGATATGATTCTACCACCGGTTCGGAATATTGCATCTACCGAGAAGAATCCGGCAAGAAACGCGGCAGTTACTCTTTTTAACAACAGTATTAACAAAGTTGTAAGAATCATATTTAACTTTGAACCATGTTTCAAAGTGGGCCTGGTGTGAAATAAGAAAATAAAAATTTGTAATTAGGTACCAGAAAAAAAAAATTATCAACAAAAAAAATTTACCCGACCACAGCAGACCAGTCCCCGCAGGCGGCACCAGTTCCCGCGCATGACGTATGTGTCAGCCATCGCTTCACTCAACCATATTTTAGGGAATGTAACGACCCGCCACATAGCGCCACCACCTCACTTAAAGTGATGTGTTGTCCACAGCAAGCTGCGACTAAGTCCCGTTTCTACAAATTACTTCAGCTGTCCATTCAATATATCTCGTTGTAACAACACAAGCGGCCCTCAACAATTCGTGAGTATTATAAACTAGCGATACGCCCCGGCTTCAAAACAATATGACTGGCTCAATGGCTCATTCGGTAGTGACCCTACCCCATGCGCCAAGAGTTGTGGGTTCGATCCCCTCCCTGATATTTGCTGTGCAACCCCTGGGTTGCTTATCAGCGCTTTTTCCTACTATTTGTTTCAGATCATAGTATACAACCCCTTGGCGTGGCCTGTGACCATTCTGGTCCGGCTTCCGATTCGAGAAAGAGAGTACATAGTTTACACTCCTAAAGGTCAGTTGGTAAAAAATTTCTAGCCTTATGCTTTTTTTTATTATCTTTATTAATGTATGCTCAAATAATCGTCAGTACGTACAAATGAAAATTTACCACCGGATTCGGAAATTAGCTTCTACCGAGAAGAACCGACAAGAAACTCGATAGTTACTCTTTTCATCGCCAAATTCACAATTTATTGTGAATTAGAATGAATGATTTCGATAGGTTCATCATGAATGCATATGTTACTGTTCACTAGCCTCACATAATTTGGCATTGAAAACTTACTTAATACATTACGTTTTCTTTGAATTTAATCAAAGATTGTTCGTAGTGAACCAGTGAAGCACTTGTGAGAGTGTATTATTTAAGTCGTCATCATTTGGTATCTTTCACTCAACCTGCCAACCATCATTTGGTATCTTTCGGTCAAGTTTGAAAATCAAAAATGTGTCATCGGCAAATAATACTATCTCACATAAGTCTTTTGTATGATATGGAAGATCATTTATATAGATTAGGATAAGCAAAGGTCTTAATATCGAGCCTTGGAGCACTCCCATAGATAAAGGAGCGCCAGAAGAATCAGTTCCGTTGATGTTCACTTTTTGTATTCTGTCAGTTAGATAAGACTGAATCAAATCAATCGAGTTATTCATAACACTGTAGTGCTGTAACTTCAACATCAATATTTGATGGTCGACGCAATCAAATGCTTTTGACAGAATTTTAATATGAAATACCTAGTTACAAATTTTTGGTCCAACCCGGGCTTTGAACACGGGACCTCTTGGTCCATAGTCGGTGCGTGCTACCACTAGACCAAAAAAAAAACACCCAATACCCAACAATGACAAAAGAAGCAATATTTTTTTGTTCCTATAATTATACCTTGTGTGTATTCGATAAACTTGTGCAAATGGTAAAGAAGCTGTTGATGAAATACCCAATATACTCTTAACTTTCTGTGGTCAGTGGAGGCGTTGGTCGCAGCCACCATGCCTGTCCCATCAATGGTGATGGACATGCCCGGGAGAAACTCCATACTGGACATGGAGCTCATCTTCATCGCCCGGGACATACCCCCCTTGGGATACAGGTAATCACTCATTCTATGTGTATGTTGTGGTAGATTCATGTAGCTTTAAGGATCACCTATGAAAATTTGACGATTTATAAATTCTTTCTTGAAGCCTACATAAATAAAGACATTTTGAATTTGAATTTGTATCTCAATGCTACACATCCATAGTTGTTGGAATGTGCAGGTTTCATCACGATGTTTTCCCTCACCGGCGAGTTAGTGGTATACCTAAATAGATAGAATACCTACCTAAATAGACCTCTTAACCCGTCGGTTAAGAGACGCGTGTCCTTACCATTGAGACAAGCTCGATGGCGCATTCGATAGTGACCCTGCCACATGCGCCAAGAGTTGTGGGTTCAGAAAAACATTCGTGTTTGTTCTGTGTCTGGGTGTTAATATGCAATATTTAAGTATATCTTTGTAATACCACTGTTTATGACATCCGTAACACAAGTGCTTAAGCTGCTTACCTCGGAGTCAGATCAATGTATGTGATGTAGTTGGATATTTATTACTATTATTATATTATTACAAATTAAACCTAACTTCTCGTCAAATCCAGGTCTTATTACTACAGAAGACGGGACCTGGGCTGGGAGCGTCCCAAACGATCCCTGATCAAGAAGATCAACCAGAAAAAGCCGAAGAAATACTTAGTCAGACAGGTAAATGATGTCCACAATTATTTTTATTAACCCATGTTGGTCTTCGACTTGAAGAAAACGTACAACTGTGTTCCTGGTCCAGCACGTCATAAAAGGTGACTGTTGTATTCGGTTTGTGGTTTTAACCTGAACCTTGTCACTACTTTCCATCTTCATCTCCATCTCAATTATCTCAACTTTCCAGTTTCTCAATTTATGACAAAAAAGTAGTAAAGCTTCTCTTTAGAATCTGCGCATCCCTTGGGTGATTGCTGGCATGGTATTTCGTTACCGTAAGTCAAGCCGTTAGTCCTGCGCCTGATCTCTCCGGTCATGTCGGTGCCGTCTCACCGGACTATGAGAGTGAAGGAACAGAGAGTGCACCTGTGTTTGCGCACTATATCTACTAAGTTGGCTCATCCTCGATGAGATTGGTCGCCATGACCGATATCGGTTAGGAGGATATTACATTAGTACGCTGCCTATTTGACTCTGCCTACCCCTTCAGAGATTACGGGCGTGATGAGATGCATCTGTGTATCACTACGTACGTTCTCTCCCACATTCCATTTTATTTCAGACCAACACCTCCCCAGATGATGACACTCTCTTCGCTGAGCCGGAGTACGAATACTTTGAAGATATCGGCACCACTCCTGGTACTCCGCAGTACGAAACGAGGATACTCTTCGGCAACGTCAGCAGGAATGACAACGAAAGCGTGTATAGTGACGTGTTGACGCCTAAGAGCAGAACAGCGCACACCACGACAGAGATGACGTCAACCGTCACTACTTCTACGGATAGTTCAACAACAGCGGAGACTACATCAGTAACGGATTTTGAGGAGCCTGGCAATCTGACTACAGGTGAGATTTCATCTTCTTAGCGTTATGTCCCGTGCTTAGACGTGGTCCGCTTAGACCATGATCCAGGGTTTAGCAAGTCTGGTAATTACATTGAAGCGACTGCCGATCTGACCTTCGTAACCCGTAGGGGAACTAGACAATTTTTGGATCATGGTTACAAATCCTAAGTTGTTTGAATTTGCAGGTTTTATCACGATGTTTTCCTTAACCGTCGAGCTAGTGGTATAAATACGTTCATAGACTTAAAAAAAATATAGAGGTACGTGCCCGGGTTTGAACCCGCACTCCTCGGTTAAGAGGCGCGTATCAACAATAATAAGACTATATGAAGATGAAGAAACAATATGAAGATACAGGCGCATCAAAGTTCCAAAGAAGGGAGCTGCGACGTCACTCAACGCTAGAATTTGAAGAGTTTATGGCTCTGAAAGTATGTTTGTTATTTTTATTGGCTAATCAAAATAAAAATACCTATGGAAGATATAAAAAAAAAATGATCTTACTGACGGACTATTTTTAAACTAATTAATGTGTTAATAGAACAATTTATCTCCCAAAAACTTTAACCCCAGTTCCAGCCACCTCAACTACAACACAACCACCAATAACGCCATCAACACCACCACCAATAACGCCATCAACAACATCAACAACAACGCCAACACCGCCGACACGAACAACAACCACAAAGAAGGCCCCAAAACCCTCAACCACGCAGAGATTGCCTCAGGCGACCATAGACGACCTGCAGTTCGATCCAGACGAAAACGCGACGTGGATGGGATACGCTCACTATCCATCTAACAGGACTTACATAAGAAACCGGGTGAGATTCTTACATTTTCAGCAGTGGCGAATAATCGAGGGGCCTCTAGTCGTTGGGGGGCCTCCAAACTACACCATAGTCTGATCAAATCCAGAACAAGACTTTAAATTCAATTCTGATTCGACAATAAAAGTTATAAAATAAATAGTAGTAATATAATTAATAAATTATAATATATAATAATATTAAATATAAAATGTTTTTCATTTATTTTTTCCTATAAAAGTTGATCAGCTGATTGGCTATTTGTATGAAAAGTATTTTTTTTTTTTTTAGTTTAGGTATATTCTAAAATCCTTTCCTTAGAACAATCATTTAAATAAGTAAGAAGGTTTCCCATTTACTTTAAATAACCTTGTTTAAATAATAAATAATAATTTGATTCTTCCTCTCCCCGGCTCCAGTACATTCGCGTGAACCTGGACGAGCTGCTGCGCGTGCGCAACGTGTCGCTCGCCAGCGGGCTGCGGCTGCGCTTCGACGTGCAGCTCGTGTACTACGTGTCGGACGACCCCGCCGCGCTGCGCAAGAAGGGCGTCCGCCCGCCAGGTGAGAGGACATTGGTCACCCAGGGGAACGAGCACACCTAAATAAAATAAATGAATAAATTTCTGGACTGACACACCAATTCTCTAGTTCCAAAATAAGCTTTAAGCTTGTCCGATGGATACTAGGTGAATGGATAGACATACTTAAATACGTTTCTTACATATTTAAGTAATCATCATCTTCCTAGCGTTATGTCCCGTGCTTAGAAGGGGTCCGCTTAGACCATGATCCAGGATTTAGCGAGTCTGGTAATTATATTGAAGCGACTGCCGATCTGACCTTCGTAACCCTAAGACAGGGGAACCAGTCAATTTTTGGATCATGATTACAAATCCAAAGTTGTTTGAATTTGCAGGTTTCATCACGATGTTTTCCCTCACCGTCGAGCTAGTGGTATAAATACGAACATAGATTTGAAAAATCCAGAGGTACGTGCCCGGGTTCGAACTCCTCGGTTATGGCGCGTCTCCTAACCATTGAGCAACCATCGCTAGTTTGCAGAATTATTTTTTATTTATTGTGTGTGACGGTTCCAGGAGCGTACGTGTTCCGCAGCATGGACAACAAAGCAGAACGAATCGGGTCCCGTCCCCACACCACGGTGTACAAGAGCCGCCTGGCGCAGGAGGTGCACTGCCGCGTGGCGCCCTGGGCGCAGGTCACGCTGCGCCTGTTCCAGTACAGCCCGGTGCTGGAGGTGGACTGGGTGGTCGGGCCTATACCCATAGAGGACGGGTTGGGTGAGTAGAACACGTAGATTGAGCTTATGGTCAGTGGCGGACTAAAAAATAAAACTGGACTGGGTTAGATGGAAAATTGTCAAAAAGTAGTGACAAATGGCTAGCTCGTCGCCTATACAATCACATACCCAAAACCTGATATACCATTAGTCGCCTTTTCCGGCATGCTAGGCAAGGAACACAGTTGGCATATTCTTTTTAAGTTCCAGGCCAACATGGGACAACTTGGTGTGTAAATCTGGATTTATTCTCGTTGTCAGGTAAAGACGTGTTTATTAAGTACGTCACGGACCTCAACAACAAAGGGGTGTTCTACACGGACTCGAACGGGCGACAGACCATTAAGAGACGACGCGGCAAGAGGCCCACCTACGAGCCGCTGAATAAGGACCCCATAGCAGGTAGGACCCCTCCGGTACCTAATGAGCGCTAGTGATTTAAGTAGTCATCATGTCCCGTGCTTAGACGGGGTCCGCTTAGACCATGATCCATGATTTAGCGAGTCTGGTAATTACATTGAAGCGACCACCAATCTGACCTTCGTAACCCTAGATGAACCAGACAATTTTTGGATCATGGTTACAAATCCAAAGTTGTTTGAATTTGCAGGTTTCATCACGATGTTTTCCCTTACTGCCGAGCTAGTGGTTTAAATACGTGCATAGATTTGAAAAATCCAGAGATACGTGCCCGGGTTTGAACCCGCACTTCTCGGTTAAGAGGCGCGTGTCCTTACCATTAAGCTACCATCGTAATTTATGTAGTGAGCAGAATATATTCGCTGTTAGATCTTTGCCATTGAAACACGATCGCTTTGGAAGCACGTAATTTACTCTTCTAGCTTCGAACTTATTAAAATATTTTGAACATTCACACGTCTTTCACCTCCGTAATCAGCAATTCGTCTCTCATCCCGTTCTATATCTTCTTTCTCTCTCACTCTGGTACCTTAATTTTGTAATATTCCTGGCTGGTTATTCCCTGGTAATTGACTGGCCCGTTGGCCACGAAACCAAGGGTCACGGGTTCGAATCCCGCTAGGGGCAAATATTTCGTGTGATGAACATGGATATTTGTACTCGAGTCATGGATGTTTATAAACGTATTTAAGTATGTCTATCCGTTCACCTAGTATCCATAGCACAAGCTTATAAGCTTAGTTTGGGACTAGGGAATTGGTGTGTCAGTCTGAAGAATTTATTTATTTATTTATATCCCTTTCCCGTGGGAATACGGAAATAAAATATAGCCTATGTTAAGTATTCGCTGATAAAGTAGATTTTCATTGGTGAAAGTATTTTTCAAATCGGTCCTGTAGTTTCGAAGCATGTACAATTCAAAGAAACAATCAAATCTTTTCTCTTTATAATATTACCATGTCTGGTCAGCACAGATAATCTGTGCTGGTCAGTCACATACATTTTAGATTTCGTATAGACTTGACACAGACAGATGTCGCTACAGGCATCATTTAGACTGATTGAGAGATAAAACCGAATAAAAACGTATTTATTTCACTTTTAAAAAATGTTTTTTTCATACAATAAGTTATTTACGTCATTTCTTAGAAATCTATTAAACTTAGGTGAAAAACATGAATATAAAATATTTTCTTCAGAAGCAAACCAAAATAATCTTTGTTTTGAATGAATTTTACACAGATGGCGTATTATTACTAAGAAACAACTAACCTGTGCTTGTAGCGCCATCTTGTATTATTCCTGACAAACAGACTAAACTTTGCTGTAGTTCCAAATACTCACCACTGTCGCTGTTCTTGCGCGAGTTATAGCAGTAACTTTTCAAGTATGGGCAGTGACCCTCTGCTGTACGTAGTATATTATTACTCTCTGACACTATTATATATAGGTATTTTCACGGTTAATTTGCTCCTAATTAATTAGTTACCATTTTGATTACGTACTTCGGCTGTTAATTCATCTATAAACTTTATGGTTCTCAGGAAACATCTACCCTGTAACATCGAAAATCTACATAGAAGACTTGGAACGTAACATCCGGTTTTCCGTGCTCCCTGACAGATCACAAGGCGGGTCTTCTCTGAAAGACGGGGAAATAAACCTGATGCTGCACCGAAGACTCCTCACAGAAGATCCTATAAAAGAGAATATGAATGACACGGAGTTTGGCAAAGGCGTTGTAGCAAGAGGACTTCATTATATCTACATTAGCAAAGCAGATTATCGCCCTACAAGAATTTTCGAGAAGAAATTAGCCAAAGAAATAGAACTGCGACCATTAATTCTCGTCTCGTCAGTACACCCTTACGGAGCAAACACGAAAAACGTTTGGAAAGAACATAGAAACGAATTTAGCGCTTTGAAAACAAAATTACCGGTTGGCATTCATATTCTGAGTTTAGAACAGCGGGGTCCCAATACGTTGCTGTTGAGATTAGAAAACTTTTTGGAGAAATCTGATGCCGTACTGTCCGGGGTGAAAACTGTGGATTTGAATAATCTGTTTAGGAATTTGCAGTTTCATGACGTGAAGGAGATGACGTTGGCAGCTAACATGCCTTTGAAAGATTGGACTCCATTAGACTGGAGAAAGATGTTATTTTTTAAGAATTTCAATGACGCTTATGGGAATGGGACTGAAGAGTTTTCTGAGGATACGGTGAAGGGGTTGGAAGATGTTGAGTTGGGTAAGCCGGTAATATTGGCTCCGCAGCAGATCAGGACGTTTCTGCTAACTTACACGTATGATAATGACGAAAAATCAACATGAGAACATAGCAACAAAACAGGACTCGTCATTTTAACCAGCGGCCCGCCCCGACCTTTTCCGGGTACATAGTAAAATTTAGTCGCGACCATCCCGTACAAACCCGGTCTTGACAATTACAAGCTCGTTAAAAATAAAAATATAGGCTATTTTCCAAAAAAAATATTGTAGGCCACTATTAAGATTTAAAAAAAACATATTGCTTACGTATTTTTTCTTTTGTTCACCAAACTGAAAATTATGAAGATACAGCGCTTTAAAGAACCGCGTGACGTCACTAGGTGTGTAAAATTTTACTGCCCGAATGACATGAAGCGCTGTATCTTTGTCATTTTTCGAGTATCAGTTAAAGCAAAAAATACGTAATCAATATTTTTTGATAAACTAACTTGCGGACTAAAAGATTTTTTTGGAATAGGTAATAATACCCTATTATTTAATTAGGTGCAGTCGTTCTAGAGTTATGCGGTTACATGATTTCGGTGGTTCATTTTTATTTATATGGATGCTGCATGCAATGGATTGAGATCATAACCAAATAGCAGCGTCCCTCGGCTTCACTCGCCTACTTAGTTCCCTTTCCCGTGGGAATACGAGATAAAATATAGCCTATGTTACTCGCTGATTAAAGTAGCTTTCCATTGGTGAAAGAATTTTGCAAATCGGTTCAGTAGTTTCGGAGCCTATTCAATTCATTCAAACAATCAAAACATTTCTAACTAACTAAACTTCACGCCACTTCCCTAGCGGGGTAGGCAGAGGACCGAACGCCATATGGCAAGATCCTTACCTCACTCGCCTCTTCAACATTCATGGTCCTTTTCATACAAGCTCTACGGTTTTTATGACTCCTAACATCACCTTCTGTTTTCACACGACCAATTTTTGTCAAAACAACAAGAACGCGTCTACCCTGAAAATTACTTCTTCATTAATGGTCGTTAGCATGGTAACCGGCGCCCTTATGGCCCAGGCGCCTGTGTGCACCGCACACTACGCACATAGGAGAATCTCAGCCCTGTACATACATACATGACATACGTCTGCAGTCCTCGAAGGAGTAGGCAGTCTAAGGAATAACTTATTGAACCAAATTCAGCCAAAAGTTAAATTAAGTTGGATTAGATCACGGACTAGTAAAAAAAGAAGGACTCCACGCTGTCATACTATAGGGTGAAGCCACGTTTATGAATGTGTGTGTACCAGATACGATAAGTTAATTATGGATACCAGATATCGGATTTCTGTCATTTGGAGCACTTATTATGTCAATGTGTGTCGTAAGTTGCGTGTCAAGGTGGAGCACCTGAGGAGCTTCAATGTCTAGTTAATGGCGCAGAGTCCTTCTTTTTTTACTAGTGCGTGGATTAGATAGAATTGTGAAATAAAGTGACAAGCTGCTCGCCGCCTACATAATTACAAACCCGATATACCATTAGTCGTCTTTTACGACATGCTAGGCGAGGAACACTGTTGGCACCACGGACTAATTCAAATTCAAATTCAAATTCAAAACTTCTTTATTCATGTAGGCCTTAAAAAAAGCACTTATAAATCGTCAATTTTACAAAATCCTTAGAGCAATGTGAATCTACCACCGGTTCGGAATGCTGATTCTACCGAGAAGAAACCGGCAAGAAACTCGGTAGTTACTCTTTTCAGCGTCAGAATATACATGAGTAATATACACTTTTCTTTTAAATGTTCTAAACCAAATCATACAATCAATGACTGCGGGAGATGACATAATATGATTATTTACAATAAAAGTGTAAGATTAACCAGAGCAGATGAAAAAAGGACTCCACGCTGTCATACTATAGCGTGAAGCCACGTTTATGCATGTGTGAGTGGGATACTTATGGATACCAGATATCGGATATCTGTCATTTGGAGCGCTTATTATGTCATTGTGTAATGTAGGCTGCGTGTTAAGTTGGAGCACCTGAGGAGCTTCAATGTCTAGTTAGTGGCGCGGAGGCCTTCTTTTTTTTCTACTCCGTGATTGGCACATTATTTTTAAATCCCAGACTAAGATGGGACGACATTGTGTTACAATTGTTATTTGTTATTGTAAATATTGTTAAAAATAAAATACTTTTTTTATGATATGTTGATTTATTCATAAAACCTTACGTCTAAACTGATACATATTTAATTAAAATATCAAAAATATTTCATCGATACCTTTTATAGTAAATAGTAAAAAAAGGGCTCTTGATTTACAAAAAAGAATTAAAATTTTACTAAAACCATTTTGAGAAATGTATTTAATGTAACACATAATACTTTATTTAAATAGAAATTTTACTTTAAAATCGAAAGGAAAAGAAAACCATGAATCAACATTTATTTTAATTTGTAGCTTTACAATAGTTATCGATTCCATTTTGAAGCCCTCATTTAATATAATAATGAAATCTTTGTCAGATAGATGGATAATGAGCTAACCTTTTTTAAAAAATTATAGTCTAAGGACACTATTTTGACAAATCAATTTTCTTACAGCGCTGTAATTTTGACAACTGACACATACACCAGGGTGCTTAGCCAAATGCGCGCCAGAGATTCCATAACGAACTTCGCTATCGCTCGTATCGCGCCACAGACTTATTCGGGTGGACAAATCGAGAACTAACTCCCGAGTTCCGCACTATGAGTTGTCGCTGGCGCGCATTTGGCTAAGCACCCAGCTATTAGTCATATTTTCAAAAATAGCCTGAAATAAAATTGAGCGTAGTCGACTCTTAATACTTTGAATCAATTTATCATATGAACTTTATTAAACTTTACAAATTGGTGTCAATTTGAAGTGCTAAAAAGTTATATGCAGACTAGCTGTATCGACAAACTTCTTACCACCCCGACGCAAGATAAAAATGAATGGCGGAGGTATTTATTATTTTTTATTTAAAAATACTTTGTTACCTATTTTCATACCTACCAAATACACAAAAAATCATTAATATCGCCCATTTTTGAGGAGTTCGACCACAAAAACAGCGTCACGAGATTTTTACAGTTAAAAAAGATATGAATTCTTTGTTACTTCGTTTTTAAATGAGTTTCAATCTACATATGACTACATACTTTGAACCCAACAGCGTTTAACCTACTTGTCTACGTCGCCATTGAAACAGCAATAAAATATAAAACATCATCTTGGTGTGTAAGTATCCTGGATCATGGTCTAAGCGGCCCGACTAAGAACGGGACATAACGCTAGGAAGATGATCCTGGTGTGTAACGACCGTGTCTTATGGCGCTCGGTTCAGCCTACCCCGCCAGAGAAGTGACGTGAAGTTTAGTTAGTTAGTTACAGATAGCGCGCGAGTTGAATGCAGTCGGGGCCTGAGACGAGACATGCCCGAGTTCTGCATTCAACTCGCGCGCTATCTGTAGCTACATCATCATCATCCTAGCGTCATGTCCCGTGCTTAGTCAGGGTCCGCTTAGACCATGATCCAGGATTTAGCGAGTCTGGTAATTACATTGAAGCGACTGCCGATCTGATCGTCACATCCCTTGGATAGCGGGAACCGGACAACTTGGATCATGGTTACACATCCATAGTTGTTGGAATGTGCTGGTTTCATCACAATGTTTTCCCTCACCACCGAGCTAGTGGTATAAAAAATACGCACATAGATTTGAAGAATCCAGAGGTACGTGCTCGGGTTTGAACCCGCACTCCTCGGTGAAGAGGCGCGTGTGCTTACTAGCGTAGCTACCACCGGTCAATAAAAGGTAAAACAATAAAAGATAAAACATCTGTTTTATTGATGAATTTCTCAATATACACAAAATTAGTAGAAATAGCCTTAGAAATATTTTTGGTTGTTAAAATAAAAAAAAAATGTCTGTATTAGGACAACCAGTTAGGTACTCTTTAAAAGAAAATCTTTGGCAAATTGAAGGCACTTCAAAAAGGCACTTCCTTATAACTCAAAACGAACGTCCTAATTTGTTTCCCAGCTAACTTAACTTTTAAACCATCGTCTGACTCTCTTACTTGCTGTCTCGCTCTAGGTCTTAAATCCCCACCGTATTCCTTATTAAAATCATCAGAAAACTCACTGATTTTATCCCAAGACCACCTTCTATCGCCTCCAACCCACACATTCGCTGCCAAAGCAGTTTCCTTAACAGAAATAACTTCTATACCTTTCAATAAATTACCCAAATCCACTTCTTTAGTCGTATCCACGTAGTTTTCAACACGTACCAACATTTCCGAAGGTCCCCAAGGCTCAACAGTTAACAAATGCACCCCCTCCGTCATAGGAGTCTTCAACCAGCTCAACTCGTCAATAAAACCTCTACCCCTCAATTCCAAGCCATCGGGATCAGAAACAAAAATCTGAGGCTTCAAACGCATCTCTAGAATATCCTTAAACGTCACATCTTTACACATATACACCCTGTTCGTCCCACGGACGACTAGGCCCACCCCATCGACCGTCTCGTTTAAAGCCTCTCCCACGCCAAACGCGTCATCATGAAGCAACCTTCTATGCACCATGATTTCAACACTCCCCTCCTGTAAAGAACTACCTCCTACCGCCCTGTCCGGAAGAATAGTCATCGAGCAATCTCCCGTTTTAACACTGATAGAACTCGTCACAGGATAATAATTTCCTGACACCGGTTCCTCCAATAAAAGATCCCATTGCGGTCGCTTATTCAGAATCCTCTTCAGCATTTGTCTTCCATTGGAATCTGTGTAGAACTCCCCGTTCGTCACCATATCGCTCGTGTATTTAATTATGAATTCTTTCCCAACATCATCATCTATAGATATAGGTCCAACTATCCAGTCTACTTCGGAATACCTCAAAAGACTATCTTTGTATTTCCTCTCATTAAACGCAACGTGCTCAGAAAGAGTCCGTCTCACTTCATCAAAAATTTCGCCAGAAACTTTGTTCGTCGTTTCCACGTCTAACTTGCTTGGCTGAACGGAATTAGGACGGAATATGTACGCTCCTGATGAGCGATTCTCGTAAACCATGTTATTTCCGACGACAGCTGGATAGTACCAAGGTTTGGCTTCCAAAGATTGAACGAGAACAGGCTGGGGGGTCACTTTGATGGTCGGTGTAAGAACATCGTGGGCAGTCTGTAAGGAAAACATATTTATGTAGAAAATGGGAACTCGATTCAAGCCTAACAAGATAGAAGACTATTTTAATGATAAGAATATATGATTAGTCTCGGAATAGGCTGTTCGTCTGTACTGATATATTTACAACATTGACTAAGAAATTGTCACTACTAAGTAGTTATTAATTTGTCATTAAAGAGTATCCATCGAATTTCTTGCCAGTTTCTTCTCGGTAGAATCTACTTTTTGAACCGGTTGATATTGATCTTGTTCTGACGATTGCTAGTTAGACGATAAGTGCTATTTTGAAGCCTATGTAAATAAATAAAGGCAATTTTGGTCTCATGTTGGTAAGTGCCGATATTATTATTAAAATAAAAATATATGAATCAAACACAAACTAGTAAAAATGAAGGACTCCGCGCTACTAACTAGACATTTAGTCATCTGCGGAGCTCCAACTTGACGCGCAACTTACATTACACATTGACATAAGCGCTCCAAAATTCCGATATCAGGTATCCCTAAGTCTCACTCACACATGCATAAGGATGGCTTCATGATGTAGTATGACAGCGCGGAGTCTTCTTTTTTTACTAGTCCATTGAATCAAAATATATTTAAATTTTTATTAACATTAGATATTAATTTAAAAATACTTGCATTGATGTTCCTCACAGTACATAAATAATTAAACTCACCTGGTCCGCCATCTCATCATCAGGAAACCTGGTCACCACCATAGGGTCATCACCCAGCATTCTCATTTCGTCAACATCCAAATTATTATACGGGTTCTGAACATGCCTACTTCGCGTCGGCGTCTCCACATCCTCAAACAATCTCCCAAATTCTCTAACATCTCTCTCATCTGCATTTTTAGTCTTCAGAAGATGTTTCGTCTTTGCATCCGGAGTGACTATATATCTTAAAGCATCATCATCGTCTTTCGGTATAAATTTGATGATTACGTTATCAAAATCATCACTGGCTTTATCAACTTTTTTATCATTAACATCGACTTTATCGCTCAAATAATGTACATTAGAATTTTCTTTGAGTTTATTGAAATACTCTTCGATATCAATATGGTTATATTTGACACTTCTTGCGTCTCTTTCATTCTTCTTGGTGGGAGAGAGATAGAACATTCTGAACCCCAGTGCCGGCACTTGGGCTACGAAAGTCGCCTCTTTGGTCGCTCTCGACTTTCTGGTCGGTATTTTTTTTACTGATTCAGGTATGTCAGTCATTTGGACCGGGTAACTTTTGCCTGGAAGAGAAATAAATAAAAATAAATAAATTCTTCAGACCGACACACCAATTCCCTAGTCCCAAACTAAGCTTATAAGCTTGTGCTATGGATACTAGGGGGACGGATAGACATACTTAAATAATTATTAATAAAGGAAATATTGTAGTGCACAAGTGTGTACGCAAACACAGATGCACTCTCTGTTCCTTCACTCTCTTATTCCGGTGAGACGGCACCGACATGACCGGAGATGTCAGGCGCAGGACCGACGGCTTAACGTGCTTTCCGAGCCACGTAGGTGGTTAAACCGCCAACTTCCAGACTCCGGACTGTTACTGAGTAATTTCAATATTGAAATGCTCAACACAAATTATTATTTTTCCCTTGGTTCTTGGGCAGCGCATGCTACCACTAGACCAACAAAGCAGTCATAAACTACCAGATTTAAACAATATCCAACTACATCACATACATTGATCTGACTCCGAGGTAAGTAGCATAAGCACTTGTGTTACGGATATCAGAAACAACATTGGTATTACAAATAGATGCATCGATACTGTTATGGATGGATGACCATACGTAGCTTTTGTTCCGGGGAAGCGCAATTCAACAGTGGTCATACAGTATATTCAAGTCTGGTCAGTCGCATACATTTTATTTCGTATAGACTTGACACAGACAGATGTCGCTACAGGCATCATTTAGACTGATTGAGAGATAAAACCGAATAAAAACGTTATTATTTTACCTAAAAAAAATGCTTTTTTCATAAATTTTGTTATTTACGTCATTTCTTAGATAATTTATTAAATTTAGGTGAAAAAAATGAATATAAAATATTTTCTTCAGAAGCAAACCAAAATAATCTTTGTCTTAAAACCATTAATTTTACACAGATGGCGTATTATTACTAAGAAACAACTAACCTGTGCTTGTAGCGGCATCTTGTATTATTCCTGACAAACAGACTAAACTTTGCTGTAGTTCCAATTACTCACCACTGTCGCTGTTCTGGCGCGAGTTATAGCAGTAACTTTTCAAGTATGAGCAGTGACGCTCTGTTGTACGTAGTATATTATTACTATGTGGTATATTTTAATAGATCAGCAGATACTTCGGAATTCGAGTTCCAGTAAGGGGCAGCTGAAAAGGGCGGACGCCAATGCAGCTCCACGGAAACGGATGGGGGTAAGGAGAAGGCAGTTTGCCCGTCTCCTCGCGCCTTTTAATGGGCCAGTGGGTGTCCGGCCCAACCGTCCGAGGATGCCTAGCCCTTCCGTTAGCATTCCTTATCGTGTTGGGGCTTGTACCAGCGCCAGGTGCGGACCGAGCCGCGGGGCGATAGAGAAGACTGCGCAGGCGTACCTCTGTCGCCCCTCACACCTTCAGCGGCATAGATGGAAGACCGGGGGGTTTTAACTGGTAAGAGTCCGGCATAACACATCTCACTCCCCGGCGATGTATGTATCCGGATTTCCTCCGGGAAAAAAAGGGGGGGGCAACTGAACCACCTGCCCACCCCTCCTTACGCTGATTTAAAGTTGCCTTACCTTTCCCATCGTGACATTCGAAGGTACCACCCACCACGGGGATGCTGACCGGGGTGGCTACTTCCCACGCCAGGGGGTTGTACACCGTGATCTGTACAATTAAATGAATCTGTTATACAAGGTCATTTTACTATATACGAAAACCTGAACACGCACACTTGTCACAAATTTTTCACAATTTTTCATCTAACCCAGCCCATTGTCCCATATATTGGTCTGGAACTTAAAAATAATGTGCTTCTTGCCTTGCCTAGCCTAGGTTTTATGGAAAATTGTGGAAAAGTAGTGACAAGTGGCTAGCTCGTCGCCTACATAATCACACACCCAAAACCCGATATGCCATTAGTCGCCTTTTACGAAATGCTAAGCAAGAAACACAGTTGGCACATTATTTTTAAGTCCCAGACTTGGAAAATTTATTTTTTGTTACTTGTTTTAATCGTTATACACCCCACTAGTTGTAAGTTATTTTTCTGTATACAATCACTACTCTTGACTTCAATAAACATTCTCTTATCTACACTCGAGAGGCGTTTTACTTAGAAGACCCATCCTGCCAAGACGCCTAGATTATTATAAACCAGCTTCTGCCTCCGGCTTTGCGTGGTACATCGATAAAACATAGCCTATATGTTATTCGGGTATAAGCTATATTATTGTAAAGATTCATTAAAATCCATTCAGTAGTTTTTGCGTGAAAGAGTAACAAACATCCATCCATCGTCACAAACTTTCGCGTTTATAATTAGGATTTCACTCACGACAATATCCGACTTAGCGCGCTCGGCGACCGCGCAGCTCGACTCGTTGAGGGCGCAGCGCTCGAAGCGGAGCCCGCTGCCGTCGGGAGTACCCATCAACTTGCTACATGCATGCGACAATATAAATACATAACGGACAACATGACGTATATATTAGCTTTAAATAGCTTTAGTCGAAATAATGGATGACAAAAAATTTACTAAACAGATATACAATGCGAAAGTGGAAGGATGTAGGAGCCGCGGAAGGCCCAGGCTCACCTACCACGACCAGATTGGTCGTGTGTTAACAGAAGGTGATGTTAGGAGTCATAATAACCGTAGAGCTTGTATGAAAAGGATCATGAATGTTGAAGAGGCGAGTGAGGTGTGTAAGGATCGTGCCATTGCGTTCGGTTCTCTGCCTACCCCGCTAGGGAAGTGGCGGTAAGTTTAGTTAGTTAGTTACATTAATTCGCATCAAACTCAAAATAGGCATGAATGTTGAAGAACACTATTACAAACAATTTGTCAAGTCCCCATCGATCCAACGTGTGGGAAAAATATATTCAAGGTCAAATGTTGCAAAAATCGGTTTCTTGCATTTTTCGGCTAAACGGCAAGTATCATAAAAATAGGTAAGATAATTGCATGATTAATAATTAGTCTCAACAATTTTTATGTGACTTGAACGTCTAATTTGACCGGGCTAACATATCAGTTCCATGTTGGTCTGGGATTTAAAAATAATGTGCCAACTATAGGCTTACGCGCGGAGGTAACGATCCACTCCCCCCTCCCTGGAACTCGTGCCAAGGTACCGTGTGGTAAGGTAAGGTTAGAAAAACAGTTATAATAATAATATCAGACAACATCACATACATAATTGATCTGACTCCGAGGTAAGTAGCTTAAGCACTTATGTTACATATCAGAATCAACAGCGGTATTACAAATATATACTTAAATATTGGATATTAACACCCAGACACAGAACAAACACAAGAATTAATCATACGAATGTTTGTCCTAGGTGGGGATCGAACCCACAACTCTTAGCGCATAGGCCAGGGTCACTACCGAATGCGCCATCGAGCCATTACGTAAAATATTTTTATTTATTGTTTTTGAACGGGTTGGTGCACTCACTTGAAGGCGGCGGTGGGCAGATGGGTGTCCGTGGCGGCGGTCACCATCCGCACGTAGTCGCGAGCTACGTGCTGCTTCTCCGTGCCGGTCACAGCGTCGTGGTGCTGCATCACGCCTGCAGACACCAGCATCATTATTATCATCATCATCACCATTATCACCACCATCATTATCACCATCATCATTATCATCACAAACATCATCATTATCATACCACCATCATTATCATCATCACCATTATCACATTCGTCATCATTATCATCACCACTACTATCATCATCATCATCACCAATACTATAATCATCATCACCATCACCATTATCATCATCACCATCATCATTATCATCACCACCATCATTATGACCTGGTGGTCATGGTCATGATGGTGGTCCACCACCATCATCATCATCATTATCATCATCACCGTTACTATCATAATCATTACATACAAACGTGACACGTGTAAACTAAACAGGGTCATTATTATTATACATTACAAATAAATAAACCCTTAATTCATTCATGTACGTGTAATGGAACGCAACCTCCATAGTAAATTATGCCACCAGTATTTTTTTTATTATCTATGGTCCGACTCTCGTGTTTCACTTGTTACGTTTCCAAAAGTTGTACACATATGTGTATTTTTCCAAAATTCTTAAAACAAATTGTTATTATCCAAGTAGTATTTTCTTTCTACACAACAAGACTCTATTATCAATCACCACCTTAATCAATCAGTTTAATCACCAATAATCATCAATCATTTTCATATCAAACGTCCTCATCAACCACTTAACTTCAATCATCTTTTTCATCATTGTCACTTACCTAGTCAAGGAGGGCATCAGATACTAAAGGTCTATTTAGGTTATAAATAAATAAGTCTTACCCATAACATTCCTCAGCTCGTCCAGGGCCGAGTGGTATTTGTCTGGGCGAGCTAACGCCATCAATTGCTTCGCCACCTAAATCATAAATATAACATTACATAACTAACTAACTAACTAAACTTCACGCAACTTCCCTAGCGGGGTAGGCAGAGAGAACCGAACGCCATATGGCACGATCCTTACACACCTCACTCGCCTCTTCAACATTCATGATCCTTTTCATACAAGCTCTACGGTTTTTATGACTCCTAACATCACCTTCTGTTAACACACGACCAATCTGGTCGTGGTAGGTGAGCCTGGGCCTTCCGCGGCTCCTACATCCTTCCACTTTCGCATTGTATATCTGTTTAGACAATCTTTCGTCATCCATTCTTTCCACATGTACGAACCACCAGAGCATAATATTCAAATTCAAGAAAGCACTTATAAATAGTCAATATACAAAAAAAAAGATAATAAATAATAGTACCACCGGTAAGTCTTTTAAATGCCAAGTCTTATGATTATTAGTTACAATTTCTTAAGCAAGACCCACAACCATATTCAGCTAAAAACAAAACTAAGCTGGATTAGATGAAAAATTGTGAAAAAGTAGTGACAAGTGGCTAGCTCGTCGCCTACACAATCACACACCCAAAACCTGATAAACCATTAGTCGCCTTTTACGACATGCTAAGCAAGGAACACAGTTGGCACATTCTTTTCAAGTCCCAGACCAACATGTGACAAACTACTCTACTCTGTCAGCATTTTCTATTTATCCCAGCACAATCTCTCTATCTTTGGCTGAATGTGGTTTAGGAAGCTTAGTTATCTTTGGGCTCTGCCTTCCCCATCGGAGATCTTTAATGTGCCCAGGGTCAGAACCAATGGGGTTGGGTTTTTACGGTGGTTTAGCAATGCATGATCCCGTGGGCACTTTACATAAAGACGTAGACGGTTTCGTACAAATGACTCCATATTAAAAGAACTCGGCAACAGACACGCATTTTGACCTACTTCGGCCATGTATCTCGTCGCAGTAGCTCAACTAGAGCGGTGGTAGCTGAATGGTAAGGACTCGCGCCTCTTAACCGAGGAGTGCGGGTTCAAACCCGGGCACGGGCAAAATGTGCACTTCGCAAAATGAGTACTCGTCTCAAAATGTACATTTCGCAGAATGTGCATTTCTCACAAGGAGCACTTCTCAAAATGAGCATTTCGCAGAATGTGCATTCCACAAAATGCGCACTTCGCAAAATGTGCACTTTCCTAGGATATGACTAAATGTCCTGTGTTTGTTACACAGGTAAGTCCCAAAATAAAAAAGTTATTTTTCTGTATGGGTACTGGGTATTTAAAATAAAATAAACACTTTTACACGAATATACCCGGAAAGCTACAATCCGCGAAGAATGGCGCCGTATTACAAAGATCATCACTCATCGCGATTCACAATGATGACCACGACCACGGCAAGGGTGTACCGACTAGGATGAAGACGGTACATCTCAGGATTTATCGGTATACCCCGCCCTCTTCATGAAGCAGGGTCTTTGTACCACCTCGACGGCATCAGTAGCACGACACACCCTGATGATTGCTGATTCCTGCTGATTCCGCCCAATTTCAGCAGAACGGTGTGTAATGCATCCCGTTCCCCTGGGTCAACACAGAGGACCACTGATTGTTTCTACCACCACCCACCTGGAGGTATCCATTGGTCTCCGCCTCCAGGAACTTGACTGTAGGCCTGGAGCTGAAGTAGCCTGTCCAGAACGCGTGAGGGTCGCTCGCGTAAGGGAAGAAGTCGTCCTGCTTGGTCGGCAGCCGGGGTCTGTGGAGGAGAATCTGTTATAACGGCCCTTGGATAAGAGAGCCCTTGGATAAAAAGAAAGGCTCTTGGGTAAAGGACACCACCCCCGCCTAAGACTAGAGAGAAGCTTGTGCTATGAATACTAGTTGAACGGATAGACATACTTAAATACGTTTATAAACATCCATGACTCGAGTACAAATGTCCATGTTCATCAGACGAAACATTTGCCCCTATCGGGATTCGAACCCTTGGTTTCATGGCAAGGCTCTGACCTGTCAAATTATTGTTAACTAGCAGCGCTCCGCGGTTTCACCTGGTAGCCTCCGTTCCCATGGGTATACGGGGAGAACAGCCTATGTTACACACTGATAATGTAGTTTTATATTGATGAAAGGATTTTCCAAATCAGTCCAGTAGTTTCGGAGCCTGTTCAATGCAAGCAAACAAATAAACAATCAAATAATAATAATAATAATAAATAATAAATATCCGACTACATCACATACATTGATCTGAATCCGAGGTAAGTAGCTTAAGCACTTGTGTTACGGATATCAGAATCAACAGTGGTATTACAAATTTATAATGAAATGAAATGAAATGAAATTGTCTTTATTTACGTAGGCTTAAAAAAAGCACTTATAAATCGTCAGAATAAGATCAATATCTACCGGTTCAAAAAGTAGATTCTACCGAGAAGAAACCGGCAAGAAACTCGATAGGTACTCTTTTAAAATGCCAAGTCTATTATTACAATTTATACGTGAATATAAATTTAGCAGTGCAGGCGAACAGCCTATTCTGGGTCTAACCTAAAAAAATTCTTATCATTTAAATAGTCTTCTATCTTGTAGTAGCCCTTTTTAATCAAACAATTTTTAACATATAATTTAAACTTATGTACAGGTAAATCAATGAGATTTTGAGGTAACATATTGAATATTTTTATACTTAACCCAATGAAAGAATTACCACTCTTATTAAGTCTGTGATTTGGAACAGCAAGTCTGTGTCTATTTCTAGTATTAAAAGAATGAGTATCTGATTTTTTTGGGAATATCTGAATGTTCTTGTAAACATACATGATACAATCTAAAATGTATTGTGACGCTAGTGTTAAAATATTGATTTCTTTAAACAGTTTTCTGAGTGAATCACATGGTCTGAGGCCGTATATGGCTCTGACGGCCCTCTTCTTCAAAATGAAAATAGTCTTAATATTGGCCGCAGAACCCCACAGCAGCAGACCATATGACATTACACTATGAAAATAACTGAAATATACCAATCTTGCCGTTTCAACATCAGTTAAGTATTTTATTTTCCTGACTGCATATGCCGCAGAGCTAAGTCTCCCTGCCAGGGCCGCAATATGAGGAGCCCATTGCAATTTTGAATCCAAGGTGATCCCGAGAAATACAGTAGAATTGACAACTTCAATTGCTTCATTATTTACTATAATGCTCGGGCTCACCTGCCTTACGTTGGGTAATGAAAATTTCAAACATTTGGTTTTTTTAGCATTAAGTAATAGATGATTGACTGTAAACCATTTTAGAACTTCTGAGAGAGCATTATTCACGTCGTCAAAATTTTCTTTGGTTCTATCAATTTTAAAAATTAATGAAGTATCATCTGCAAATAATACTGTCTCACATATGTTATTTGTGTAATAAGGAAGGTCATTTATATAAATTAGGAAGAGCAGAGGTCCCAATATCGAGCCCTGGGGCACTCCCATGGATAGTGGGGCGCCAGAAGAATTAGCTCCATTAATGTTAATTATTTGAAGTCTGTCAACTAAATATGACTTCATAAGACTAAGTGAATTCGTTGAAACACCATAATGCTTTAGCTTCATCAATAAGGTCTGGTGCTCAACGCAATCAAACGCCTTCGATAAATCGCAGAAAATACCGATAGCATCCTTTTTGCTCTCCCAAGCCTCAATCACATGTTTCATAAGTGCCACTCCAGCGTCAGTTGTGGATTTGCCCTTAGTGAATCCATATTGTTTATTATGCAATAATTTATTGAGTGTAAAGTGACGAAGTAGCTGATTAAATATTATCTTTTCAAAAATCTTACTTAAATATATGTAATTTATTGAGTGTAAAGTGACGAAGTAGCTGATTAAATATTATCTTTTCAAAAATCTTACTTATATATACTTAAATATTGGATATTAACACCCAGACACAGAACAAACACAAGTATTCACCATACGAATGTTTGCCCTGGGTGGGGATCGAACCCACAACCCTTGGCGCATGGGGCAGGGTCACTACCGAATGCGCCATCGAGCCAGTCAAACGGAATTTTTTAGTCATCTATCTTTCCTCTTTTATTAATATGTTAAGTACCCTTTGCATTTTGAGCTAACTAACCTAACATTTAGATATAATTAATATAAACTTAATTGAATTTTAAAGTGAATACTTACTTAGCATCATGTACAGCTTTCAGATAACAGTCCGGAGTGGAGTAAAAGATATTGATTTTGAGATCCTCCTTGATTGCCTTCAAGTTTCCGTATCTGTGGGGCGAGGCATCATCATTGAACATCATTTAACATCATCATCGCCTAACATCATGAATCATTTACTAATTTATTTATAAACAAAACAATTAATAGTTTGTGTGAATACTTTAATGATAAGTTGAAATACAAACACCGTTCCACGTCCATAAGATATGCTCAAGAGGGTAACATGATGTATTGACAACTTCTATCACCAATTATTTTACATTCATGAACGCAATAAACGATTTGACTTTGACTTTGACTTCAAAAATAGATTACCATGCTTTCCATATAACTCCATTCCATATAATTCCATATAACTATACACAACAAAAACATTAATAAACACATTTTGAACATGCAATAATAACACATGCTTAAACATCATCATCTTCCTAGCGTTATGTCCCGTGCTTAGACGGGGTCCGCTTAGACCATGATCCAGGATTTAGCGAGTCTGGTAATTACATTAAAGCGACTGCCGATCTGACCTTCGTAACCCTAAGGTAGGGGAACCAGACAATTTTTGGAACATGGTTACAAATCCAAGTTGTTTGAATTTGCAGGTTTCATCACGATGTTTTCCCTCACCGTCGAGCTAGTGGTATAAATACGTACATAGATTTGAAAAATCCAGAGGTACATGCTCGGGTTTGAACCCGCACTGCTCGGTTAAGAGGCGCGTGTCCTTACCATTGAGCTACCACCGCTCCCATGCTTAAACATATAAATATAATATAATTTTAATATAACACTAAACGTGGCATTTCAGCGTACGACCAAATGGCAAGCAGTCACCCCGGTCTATGGACAGATTGGATGTCTGGAGTGGTCAAGGCACTGAGTTCTACCTCCTGTTTAGACAAGAACAACAATCTCGAATTCTCGAGCAATATCCTAGTGGTGGCAGATATAGGATCAACTCACTGCATCAACACGCACTAACAACCTAACTCACTGCACCAACTCGCAGTAACTCACTGTATCAGCTTGTCCAAGTTCTCGAACCACATCCCCGCCTGCATGTACGTGAAGTCCCCCCCCATGGTGACCAGCACGTTGGGGGTCAGGTAGCTCTTGCGCATCTGGTGCACGTACTCGAAGAACTCTTCCACCTGTTGTGGTAGAGTATGTAGAGTGATAGAGTGGTAGTGTTAGGGAGATAGTGTGCGTGTGTTAGACTCGTAGGATGATTGAGGTAGGGATGATGAGTGGGATAATGGGACAGTCGTAAAATGTTCACAATTTTCCATCTAACCCAGCCCATTGTCCCATGTCAGTCTGGGACTTAAAAATAATGTGCCAACTGTGTTTCTTGCCTAGCATTTCGTAAAAGGCGACTAATGGTGTATCAGGTTTTGGGTGTGTGATTGTGTAGGCGACGAGCTAGCCACTTGTCACTTCTTTTCACAATTTTCCATCTAACCCAGCTCAGTTTTGTGCTTGGCTGAATGTGGTTAAAGGGGCCTGCTGCCCCTTTGATTCTGCCTACCCCTTCGGGGATTATGGGCGTGATATTATGGTATGTTATATTCAAAGACGAGAAGATGTTTTAATCACCATCAAGAGAAAGACACGGGAAGAGCATTCACCCCATAGCCTCTCCGTTTAGTCAGATCGGAGTCAGATTTATTAAAGCCTCATAAATTCCCACATGACTGACCCGGCTTGACTAAGTTACAACTTCTCAGAAAAATCCAATGTAAACAAAAAATCACAACGATAAAGAGCATCAAAGTTTTTGATTGGGGGCTTGCGACGTCACTATTTAGTAAAAAATGTACAAAAGCGTGACGTCACGCGCAACTTGAATGAATTGTATCTACGTCAATATTTGTTTGACAAATAAATAAAAAAATACGTGTTCAATATTTTTTTATAATCTAACTGACGGACTAAACGGAATTTTTTTGTTTATTATATTGTATCGACTTAGTCTTCTATCTTATTGTATCGACTAAGGTGCTAATCTCATCATTTTCATAAACTTACAGTCGACGCGATAAATCCTCAAGGCCTGCAATTACTTGGCACATGCGAGCGATACGCCTAGTATCACCAGCGCCTATAGGCTACGGTGACCGCTCACCATCAGGCCGATCGTACGCTTGTTTGCCATCTTCGTTACACAAGACCTTCAGTCGCAAGCTTCATGTACCACAAAGTACACAAGTACTAGAGGCTTAGAGGGTACCCTCATTCAGGGATGAGGAACCATTGGCACACGAGCTATAGGTGAAGATAACAAATGTATCAACAAGGATTGACACGTTTGTGATACCAGCAAATGTATTGCACGTATTAGCCCGGTCAAATTAGACATTTAATAATAATAATAAATAATAAATTCTCCAGACTGACACACCAATTCCCTAGTTCCAAACTAAGCTTATGCTTGTGCTATGGATACTAGGTGAACGGATAGACATACTTAAATACGTTTATAAACATCCATGACTCGAGTACAAATGTCCATGTTCATCACACGAAACATTTGCCCCTAGCGGGATTCGAACCCGCGACCCTTGGTTTCGTGGCCAGGGTCTCTAACCACTCGACCAACGAGCCAGTCAAAAGATTTCAAAAAATTTAAGTTAAATTTAAGTTTAGAAAACGTCAAAAAATTTAAGGTTACATTCATTCGCACAAAGCTGAAAATTATATAGTATTACTAGCTGCCCCGGCGCACTTCGTTACGCTCCGTTCTCGGATTTTCAGTACCCATTTTTTTTATTTACTGCGATACTTTTTAATTTTTTCTTTCATACGAACTTTCACTTGACAATAACAAACACAACTAAAAAAGAATTAGCGAAATCGGTAAAGCCGTTCTCAAGTTATAGCTTTAGGGTGGACCACCCTTAACATTTAGGAGTATGAAAACTAGATGTTGGCCGATTCTCAGACCTACCTGATAAGCCCACAATATTTTATCAAAATCGGTTCAGCCGTTTCGGAGGAGTTTAGGAACAAACACCGCGACACGAGAATTTTATATATTAGAAGATATTATTATTTCATTTTTGTCTCACCTATTTTTGTGATAAAACTTGCTGTTTAGCTGAAAAATGCAAAAAAATGATTTTTGCAACATTTGACCTTTAATATATTTTATTCCACATGTCGGATCGATGGGGACTTTTGACAAATTGTTTGTAATAGTGTTCCCAACATTCATGCCAATATTCAGCTTGGTGCGAATTAAAGTACGAAATTGTAAATTTTTGCATTTATAAAAGAGTAATTATCGAGTTTCTTGCCGGTTTCTTCTCGATAGATTCTACCTTCCGAACCGGTGGTAATCCTTTTTTCTGTTTAAATTGACTATCTATATGTGCTTTTTGAAGCCTATATAAATAAAGAGATTTTGAATTTGAATTTGAATGTAACCTTATAACCTTACCCCTATTTTTGAGGATGATTCGACCGGGCTATATACACTTTAGCAGGTTTGTTTAGAAAGGTCCGCCACCCCTGCACGAATTACTCCTCTTTCTTGGCGCTGTCCATGCACATACATTTTTATCAGTCACTAAATTCGCCACCCCAAACATACGCCACTGCTACCTTATGATTTACCACCTGAACCCCTCCGCCCTCCAAATCAAAATCGTCCGAAGATCACGTACGCACAACTGTAAAGCTAATTGCGATAATACGCGCCAACTACCTCTGGCCACACCGCCCACAAGCAAGTTCCACTCACTGTATCAACTTGTCCAAGTTTTTGAACCACATGGCGGCATCCTGGTAATTGAAATCGTCCCCCATGGTGACGAGGACATTGTTGGTGATGTAAGCTTGCGACATATTTCGCGCTCGCTCGAAAAACGCGTCTATCTGAGGGAGAGAGAAAGAAATATTGAAAGATAGAGATGGAGAAGAGAAAAGGAATAGAGAAAAGCGTTCATCTGGGAAGAGTAAAATGAATAATGAAAGAAAGAGAGAGGAAGAGGAAAGAAACGGAAGAACAGCGTGTCTCTGGTGGAGAAAGTAACATTGAAAGAAAGAGAACAGAGCTTTACCTGAGGAAGAGAGAAATAAATAATGAAATAAAGAGTAGGAGAAGTGGAAAGGTTCAAAGAAAAGCTATCTGGAGGAAGGAAAAAGAAACAAAAAAGAAAGAAAAGGGAAATAAAAAGGACAGAGGAACGCATCTTGCTGGGGGAGGGCGGAAGAAACAATTAAACAGATATAGGGCTAGTAACTAGAGCTGGATAACTGGAAGGAAAATTAAATATAAAGGGCGTAGAATCGGGTAGATGATTGAAGGAGACATCATAGTTTCAAAGAGATATAGATTATTAATATAAGTCAAAGATTGAGAACGATGGCAGCTCAGATACTCCTATTGTTGATGATGGCAACCTGAATTAGGTTTTTTCTGTCGTATGTAGTAAGTATTTTATTTTTCTAAATAAAACACATGCTGAGTAGGCGAGCGAGTCTAGCCATTTAAATCGCAAGTGCCAATTCCTATATTCCCGTTGCTAGGACGCGGTCCCCCCGCGCGCCCGCGCACCTACGCGGCGGTGAGCCGGGCCGCGCCGCCAGTCGTCCGAGAACCGCGCAACTAAAACTACGCACGCGCGCCCCGTTCAGTTTTTCTAAATAACGATCTTTTTCTTTCTTCACCCACGCCACGACCCCACCATGTACACCTATTATCAAGACGATTTGAACATACATCCATACAGACCTGCCAATTAGTAAATAGTCAATTAAATAATAATATAATAAATTCCCCAGACTGACACACCAATTCCCTAGTCCCAAACTAAGCTTATGCTTGTGCTATGGATACTAGTTGAACGGGTAGACATACTTAAATACGTTTATAAACATCCACGACTCGAGTACAAATGTCCATGTTCATCACACGAAACATTTGCCCCTAGCGGGATTAGAAACTGCGACCCTTGCTATCGTGGCCAGGGTCTGTGACCACTCGACCAAACGGCCAGTCAAATTTACAGAGAATATACCAATAAAGCCTTGATTTTGTCTAAAGTGCATGCTTAGAGACATTTTTCCATTCACCCAAAATTCCCAACGTCATGCTTGATACACCAACCATGGCACCACTTATAGAACGTTCCCGTTCTAGGTGACCAATTTTTTTAGATTTTTGAACCCCTTCCACCCCTCAGCGACCACTTGTAGTATTATACTAAGACAATAGTGGCGCTTATGTTTACTGGCTCGATGGCGCATTCGGTAGTGACCCTGCCCCATGCGCCAAGAGTTGTGGGTTCGATCCCCACCCAGGACAAACATTCGTATGATGAATACTTGCGTTTGTTCTGTGTCTGGCTGTTAATATCGAATATTTAAGTATATCTTTGTAATACCACTGTTGATTCTGATATCCTTAAGTGCATAAGCTGCTTACCTCGGAGTCAGATTAATGTATGTGATGTAGTCTGATATTTATTTATTTATGTTATACACTAGTATTTTAGAATAAATAAATAAATTCTTCAGACTGGCACACCAATCCCCTAGTTCCAAACTAAGCTTATAAGCTTGTGCTATGGATACTAGGTGAACGGATAGACATACTTAAATACGTTTATAAACATCCATGACTCGAGTACAAATATCCATGTTCATCACACGAAATATTTGCCCCTAGCGGGATTCGAACCCGCGACCCTCGGTTTCGTGGCCAGGGTCTCTGACCACTCGACCAACGGGCCAGTCAGAATCGCATCATAATTAAGAACTGATTTATCTATTTCAAAAAAAAACCGTTCATACCACTTCATAAGTGTAAACCCATATCCCCCATGCATTCATGCGATGAACAGGTAGCTTAGCCACTTAGCCACTTACTTAATGAGCTTGTCCAAATTCGTGAACCACATATCAGCTATTTGGTACTGGAAGTCCTCCCCCATGGTGACCAGGAGGTTGTTCGTAATGTATCCCTCCGCCATGCGTCTAGTTATGTTCAGGAAATCCGATACCTTCAACGAGATGAGGCTGTTCAACCATTGAGAACCGTAGTTACTTGAACTAGTGGCGGACTAGCCGGGGGGCGGAAGGGGCGGTCCGCCCCGGGCCTCTGGTCCTGGGGGGCCTCATATTATCTCCAACTTCTCATAATCCTATCAGTGAACCCCCCCCCCCCCCCACCCACCCCCATTTCGGTCAAGCAACGCTGCTCGTATCCCTACTAGGGGCCTCGTAAAGCTCTTACGGTAATACTATTTATCAGTATTTTAACTCAGCGCCATCTTTGAAATAAATGCCTACAGCCGCGCGGTATATTTTTACCCCCCTCTCTACCCTCGGTGATTACCCCTAGATAAGGGTTTACACAAATACAAAACCCGCCAGATGGCACGAGGGAGTCTCGTGGTCTTATCACTGTCACTATTGGCTCTTTGTTGACATCATGTCAGTTTGTTCTGAAAACCTACCAATGAGGAGGGTGACAAGACACGCCACAGTAACGCCATCTATCTGACGTTTTAATTCAAAAAATCTTCATTCTTTTACGCAGAAGTGGCCTAGCCAATTCTAGGATCCTTTTCATAACCCATACTTCCTAGTAGAAAACTTAATTTTTACGTCTCGTAAAAGGCCCCCGAACTTTTTAACATTTCGATAGGGGTCTCTTGATCTATTAGGGCCCCTAGGTTCGAGACATTACGTTATTACTACGTTATCAGCTAGCGTACGGCCGGCCTGATGGTGAACGGTCACCGTAGCCTATAGGCGCTTGCGGCATACAGGCGTCACTTCTTGACCCTTTGAAGGTATTATTGAGGAGTCACCGCCCACCAGGCGTGAAGGACGAGCAAGGCAAACACACTGATCATCAATTCTCCGAATTTTGTGAGTCTACAGCCTTTGGGACAGTCACGGAACGAAAGCAGTTTAAGAACCATTATATTACGCTGATTTTGTGTGAAGTACTCACCACTGAGCTCGTGGTATACATCTGTGCTTACATACATAACATCTCGCCCGTAATCCCCGAAGGGGTAGGCAGAGTCAAAGAGGCAGCATGCCCCTTTAACCAAATTCAGTCAAAAATAAAACTGGGCTGGGTTAGATGGAGAATTGTGAAAAAGCAGTGACAAGCGGCTAACCTGTCGCCTACACAATCACACACCCAAAACCCGATATACTATTAGTCGCCTTTGGCGACATGCTAGGCAAGAACCACAGTTGGCATATTCTTTTTAAGTCCCAGAGCAACATGTGGGCTGGGTTGGATGGAAAGCTGTTTAATTTCAATTAAAATTAATGTCTATTCATAGCTAAGCAAGTTTAAAGCAATGAATTCGATGCGAATTGAAAATAATGAGTCTTTATTTGCAAAATAACACTTGAAACTTTAAAGTTAAAATAGAAAATAAGTTAACAACTTCGTTCTAATGAGGGTTTTCAAAAATACAAAAACCGCCAGATGGCGCGAGGGAGTCTCGTGGTCTTATCACTGTCACTATTGGCTCCTTGTTGACAGCATGTCAGTTTGTTCTGACAACTAACCAATGAGGAGGGTGACAAGACCGCACGTCATAGTTACGCCATCTATCTGATGTTTTAATTCAAGAAACATTCATTGCTTGTCTAATTAAATAAGACTAATCGTTTATTTGTGCACTTAATTATCTGACCATTTTTCTTGCGCTAATCAGGAATCTTGTATCATTAATCGGAATTCAAGATATTCCAAACCCTCAAGCCTTAATATACCACTACTCGTAAGCCGGTCTCCCATTCACTGACTTACCCTCCTATCGACGTTGTAGTCCGGCGAGCTGGGATCGTCTATAATAGGCTCGTCTTGACAAAGTACGTCGAAGCAGAACCCGGGAGGCGGCGAGTATGTGTTGTACAGCACGGAGGTGAAGATGTCTGATGATTCCCCTGGAAGAGCAGAGAGGTGAGAAAGATTAAGGGAAACATGGAGGTCGCCTGCAAAGGGGGAAGAGAGATGAGAGAGATTAGAGGAGACATGCAGGTCACCTGCAAAGGGGGAAGAGAGATGAGAGATATTAGGGTAGACATGCAGGTCGCCTGCAAAGGGGGAAGAGAGATGAGAGATATTAGGGTAGACATGCAGGTCGCCTGCAAAAGGGGAAGAGAGAAGAGAGATATTACGGTAGACATGCAGGTCGCCTGCAAAGGGAGAAGAGAGATGAGAGAGATTAATGAAAAACGTGAGACGGTTTTACATAGACTAATTATATTTTTTAATAACATTATGTCACAGACCAAAAACATAGGCAAATACACACGACATCGTTAGCTCCCTAGTACTTAGAATACATTAATTTAAGTAAGTATTATTTTGATATTAAATCTATCACCTCCACTTATCAAAATAATCTAAACTTTGGCAAACAAAACAACAACAAAAAAAAAATATATATATATCTTATAAATTCAGCTAACGAACAATATTTGTAATACCAAGCTTCTTAACAAAATAGTTATGCTTTACACTAGTCAGTCCTTTAGTCAGTAGGTCTGCCGGCATTTCAGTTGTCGGCAGATAAACTATTTTTACATGTTTGTTAGCAAGTTGAAACACCTATTGAAAGCAATTTAAAGCTAGAGAAATGTGCAGATGTCTGTAAACAATACCCGTATCAACAATTAATAGGAAGCCTAATGTACTTAAGTGTTTTAACTCGCCCAGATATTTCTTATTCTGTAAGTTTTTTAAGCCAGTATAATAACTGTTACTCATATACACATTGGAAGCATGCAAAACGAATTTTAAGATACTTGTGTAAAACTAAATCTTATGGGCTAATGTTTAGCAAAGATGATTGTGACTTGGAAGGCTTTGTTGATGCAGACTGGGCTTCTAACACTATAGATAGGAAATCTTACACAGGTTTTTACTTTAAGTTCTCTGGATCAGTTATCTCATATGAGTGTAAGAAACAATTAACTTCAGCTTTATCAAGTACTGAAGCAGAATATATGGCGATAACTGAGGCTTGTAAAGAGGCTATATATTTAAAGAACCTGTTGTATGAAATCGTAGATTTTTGTACTTATACAATTACTATCTATAATGATAATCAGGGAGCTAAGAAACTGACAGAAAATCCACTGTTCCATAAACGCACTAAACACATTGACGTGCGGCACCATTTTGTTAGAGAAGCTGTTGCTAACAAACATGTAAAAATAGTTTATCTGCCGACAACTGAATTATCTGTTTCTGAGCTTTTTTCTGTTTCAAAATTTTCATTTACCTCTGACTTTTCTTCTTTATTATCACCTTTACTATTTACTACTATTTGAGTTGTGCTTAGGCTTTCTCTCTCTATAATGTAAACATCTCTGCTCGTAGTAATTTTTTTAGTTTTGGGATTATACAATCTGTATCCTTTTACGTCATCTCATAGATTTAGAATTTTTTGACTACGCAAAAGATACATAAAGCGTGGGAGCGAGAAATCCTGCTGAAATACAAACCGCCCGAGAGAAAAAGAGACAGCGAATGAAGTACCTATATGTCAATGTTTTTGCGAGTAAGAGGCCATAGCGTCCCGGTCTGTTCTACGTCGCAGTGAAATTTGTGCATTTATGTATTAAACCTTGGATTATAATCGAGAATATTAAATGTGCAATTAAGGTGACTTGTTCTGTACGTGATTGTGAGGTTACACGACGGAATAATCCGTATAAATACACTTTTTACAGGTAAATACGATTTTATCATTAGATTTTTTCAAACCATATTTTGTCAAATTGTTGCTAGTAATCATGACATGAATACAAAGTTATTTAGCCAAGTTATGTTGAAATATAATTATATTCACATTGGGAACTCATTATCTCCGTAAATTTGTTAGTTAAGTAACTGATATTTTTTCTAGGTTTCCAAGCAACCCAGCATTGTGTAAAAAGTGGATGCGGACTATAGACAGACCAGATTGGACTCCCAGTAAGAGCTCCAATATCTGTAGCAAACATTTTGACGGCAAATGACGGCAGCAAAAAATTTGTTGCACTACATATTATTTTTAAATAACTAAATGACACCAAATTAAAAGTTGTTAATATATTATTTGTTTCATTTCATTCCATCAATCAAAGCAAAAGTCATATTTTTTGGTCTTAGTATAAATCATAGAACATATTTCGATTTTTTTTAATTTTTTACACGCTGAATATACGAAGAATTTTACCATCTCATTGTATACAGAACTGCTTAGAATGAGATTTCTTACCGACTAATTCCAATTTACCTAATATATACAACTACTGATTTCAGTCAATGCCATAAATAATTAATCAAAGTAAAAAAAAGCGTTTTAAATACCTATATTATTAGTATACAACTGAATCAGTTGATAATGTGAAAGTGCGTCTTTGACAACACTATTTTTAACTCACACATAGACGTCAACCAACACATGCTTAAATTTATTTTGGTCATGTCTCCGAGCCGTCATTGTGTATCTTGTACATCCTAAATCTATGCGTCATCTGGATACCCAACTAGAATAAATTTTTCTGCCTTCTTATCCCATTTCTGTCTTTGTACTTTGGGAACATGCACCATTGCTTTACTGCCAAATATTCTCACATGGCTCAGGTCTGGTTTAGTACCTGTCCACTTCTCGAATGGTGTCATCATATCTAAACTGGCGGCCGGTGTTCTGTTCTTAAGGTATACGGAAGTATTTACTGCTTCACCCCAAAAACATTTATCAAGATCGGCTTCAAACAATAAACATTCGACTATAGTTCTGTTGAACCTTTCTGAGAGTCCATTCTGCTCAGGAGTATGAGGATTTGTCTTCTGATGGATAATACCCGCTTTTTTTAAGAAGCTTTCCATCTCTCGCGAACAAAACTCCCCTCCGTTGTCAGTTCTCAAAATTTTGATCTTGTTTCCTGTTTGATTCTCAACCATACTTTGGAAGTCTTTGAAATGCTGAAAAACCTGGTTCTTTTCCTTCAAGAAGTAGACAAAAGTCATTCTGCTTGCATCATCCACGAACAGAAGAAAGTACCTTGACTGACCTATCGATCTGGTCTCCATCGGCCCGCATAAATCTGAGTGTATCACTTCTAGTAGCGTATCACTTCTATGGTTAGCTGATGGGAAAGGAAAACGTGTCTGTTTGCCTTCACAGCACACTTCACAGTTCTGGATCTTTATGTCAGCTTTCTTATCAAAGAAAACACCTTTCACAGCTCCATCTTGCATTTCCTCTAAAGCCCTCCTGTTTATATGTCCCAGCCTTCTATGCCATATAGTCATAGCCGCTAATAAGTTCTCTGATTTTACTATTTGTAGCATGTACACACCGTTAACCAAGTTTGCAACACCTATTAGCTTGTTTACTTGATTATATATCAAACAGACATCCTTCTTGAAGAATACTTTATTGCCATTAGCTATTAGTTTGCTTACAGATAGTAAGTTTGTCGTGAGCTTCGGTATGTACAAAACATTCTTCACGATCACATCATTCTGAGAACCATTAACACTGGTCGTTATCTGTGTTTCACCAACACTTACAACGGGCACCGTCATTTGATTTGCAACAACAATTTCTTTATTTTCATGCATCCCTCTAGTTCGCAGTAAACATTCACGACTTGACGTCATATGTGCGCTCGCACCCGAATCGACGTACCAGTCCTCTGTGCTAAAATTTGCGTTGAAAAACGCAGCACTAAAAGCATTTTCCGTTGTCTTTGCTTTTAATTCGGGGCACTTATTCTTATAATGGCCGATCTTCTTACAATTATAACATTTTATTTGTTTACTGCTTCTTGACATATCAATTGACGTTGAAATTTGTGACGGCTTCACTGCACGGTTTGAGCTGCCACCTTTCCACCGTTGTTTTGACCAGAATGCAGAGTCTTTTCCTGTAGTACCAACCTCTTCACACATGTCAAGTAACTTAGTCTTTATGACGTCAGCGCTAATGGCGATTCCAGAATGTTCTATCGCCATTATCATAGGGGCAAACTTATCTGGGAGTCCAGCCAAAAGTAAAGAGCCAATCCACTCATCAGTTATTTCAAAACCAGTCCCCTTTAATTTTTGCGCCGTCTCGACTATCTGAGATACATATGTTGTCATAGAATCGCTGGTTTCAAGGCGAATTGAAATTAACGTTCAAAGCAAACTGATTTTTCGTTGATACCCTTTATCATCGAACAGCTGTTTCAATTTATTCCATACACCAATCACAGTAGTCTCGCTTCTGATATGGGCGTATAATGAGGAGTCAATTGTCATCACGAGTTTGGCTTTGGCTTTCTTCATCTCAGTTTCAGTAATGGCGTCCGCCATATTGTCCAAGTCGATTCCCTCGAGGAGCAAAAAATTGGCCGTTGCGAATGACCAATCGTCATAATTTTCACGCCCCTTGAGTTTCGGCACATTAACTAAATATCCTGACATCGACATTGTTACTTTTACACAAATTCACTAGCAAAAAACGGGTCTGGGCCCATTACCTAATGAAAAACGTGAGACGGTTTTACATAGACTAATTATATTTTTTAATAACATTATGTCACAGACCAAAAACATAGGCAAATACACACGACATCGTTAGCTCCCTAGTACTTAGAATACATTAATTTAAGTAAGTATTATTTTGATATTAAATCTATCAGAGATTAGGGTAGACATGCAGGTCGCCTGCAAAAGGAGAAGAGAGATGAAAGAGATTAGGGCAGACATGCAGGTCGCCTGCAAAAGGGGAAGAGAGATGAGAGAGATTAGGGCAGACATGCAAGTCGCCTACGAAGGAAGAGAGATGACTGCCTACCCCTTCGGGGATTATGGATTGATTAATAAATAAATAAATAGTAGGCGCTACAATTTCCAGCCCCTTCCCCTAATGGCGTCTTCTGTATCTTATTAGAGAAGGGTATCCCAAGGCCCCACAATATTCTCTCCTAGCCAAAGCCTAAGGGACCATAAAAGAAGAGCTACTTAGACTTACCAAGTACATCATCTCCCCGCCACACCATCTCCATAGTCTTCTCCTTCAACCTCGTCCTCTTGTCCTGGTAGTCGATCCTACCCAAGAACAGTCCATGGTACCCCATCCCGGCGAGGAGGGAGGCGAACTCCCGGGAATGCCCGAACGGGTCTATCTGCCACCCCACTGTGGGGCGCCCGCAAGCCCCAAAGGTCTCGTTCAGTTTCCTGGAAGAAGAACTGGAATTGAGGAGCTATTACGGTTCTCATTAATCCTGGCGTGACTTAGCGCACCATTGTTTAACAAGTCTGATAATTTGTTAGTAAGTTGGGCATGTGCTAGCGATGCCGAACTATCGATAGTTGACCTCGAAAATCAGTTAGAATATCGATAGGACTATCGATACTTTCGATAGATCAATTTAAGCCATCGATAGTATCGATACTATCGATACTATCGATGGCTTAAATTGGGGTAATACTATTGATGACTTGCAATACTATCGATAGTATCGATACTATCGCTAGTATTGTTCCTCGTAAATAAAAAACTATCGATAGTATCGATACTATCGCTACTATCGATAGTTTTAAGCTATCGATAGTTCCTTAATTTTCGATAGTATTACTTAGAGTTTTAGAGTTTTCGTTTTAGCGGTAATGCTGTATAATTTAGCTTAAAATTATACAGCATTACCGCTAGAGAAGTAATGAAGTCTTAGTAATTAATTACCATAAAAAAACCTATACGTACTAGTGACCATTATACCAATAATTTCTAAACAATAGTATCGAAAATAAAACGACTATCGATAGTTTAAAACTATCGATACTATCGATAGTTTTTTATTTACGAGGAACAATACTATCGATAGTATCGATACTACTGATAGTATCGATAGTATCGATAGGCTATCGATACTATTGATATGACGTCAACTATCGATAGACTATCGATAGTCGACTATCGATCGGCATCACTAGCATGTGCTTTCCGCACTCAGCTTCACATGTGGGCCATTGTGCATATATACTTACTGTACCACTATGGAGCGACGGTAGCTCAATGGTATGGACACGCTCCTCTTAACCGAAGAGTGCGGGTTCAAACCCGGACATGTACCTCTAGATTTTTCAAATCTATGTACGTATTGATACCTTTTTTTTTTTGAGGACGTCGGTAGTTGGCCGAAGGCGGTCTTTACTACCCACCGGGCTAGCAGGGGACCGGGAAGCTCTCACCCCTAAAATGTTGGCAACAGCCTAAGGGCGCCCCCTATGGGGCTCGAACTTCGGCTCAGAAAAAATAAGTAAGCTCACTGCTTACGTATTTTTTATTTTGTTCAACAAACTAAAAATGATGAAGATACAGCGCGTTAAAGTACCGCGTGACGTCACTAGGCGTTTAAAATTGTACCGTCCAAGTGACGTGAAGCGCTAAATTTCAGATCTTTGAAGCGCTGTGTGTTTGTCATTTTTCGAGTATCAGATACATACACACATAACATCACGCCCACAATCCCCGAAGGGGTAGGCAGAGTCAAAGAGGCAGCAGGCCCCTTTAACCACATTCAGCCAAAAACCAACTGGGCTGATTAAATGGAAAATTGTGAAAAAGTGGCTAGCTCGTCGCCTACACAATCACACACCCAAAACCCGATATCCCATTAGTCGCCTTTTACGACATGCTAGGCAAGAAACACAGTTGGCACATTATTTTTAAATCCCAGACCAACATCAGACAATAGGCTGGGTTAGATGGAAAATAAGAGTATCAGATAAAGCAAAAAATACGTATTCAATATTATTTGATAATCTAACTTACGTACTAAATATTTTTTTGAGAATAATACCCTATTTTACCCCTAGACTTACATCCCTTATATTACACCCCCTAACCCCAGTCCTTACCTCAACCCCCACGTGAACTGGTCGATGGTAGTCTGGTAGTACGTGTTCGCCTCGTCGTTCATGCTCCACGCCCCCCCCACGAACTTCAGCCGCCCGCTCGCCACAAGGGTGTGGACCTTCGCCTTCACGTCTTCCTTCTGCAGCTCCCACCACTTCCAGAAGAAGGCCGTCTCCACGTATATGAACCTGGGACGGTTAGGGGTTAAATTCTAGTTTATACATACAGACAGATTAATAAAATTTAGGTGTATCTTATATAAAATACTTAGACCCGCACTTCGTAACCCAGTTCTCGGAATTTCCATTCCCATTTTTATTTCCGCGCAACTTATAATTTTTTTTCTTTCTTAAGAACCTTCACCTGATAATAACAAACACAACTAAAAAAGAATTAGCGAAATCGGTTCAGCTGTTTAAGAGATTTGCGCTTAGCAACACATTCAGCGATTCATTTATTAATATATTATGGATGTAGTTAATACGCATTCTATAAATAATAAAATAAATTTTCCAGACTGACACACAAATTCCCTAGTTTATGCTTGTGCTATGGATACTAGGTGAACGGATAGACATACTTAAACACGTTTATAAACATCCATGACTCGAATACAAATGTCCATGTTCATCACACGAAACATTTGCCCCTAGCGGGATCCGAACGTGGCCCTCGGTTTGCGGCCAGGGTCTCTGACCACTCGAAAGACCGGTCAAAATTCTGATTTTTAAGTTTTTTTCTGTCTGTGTATTTGTTTCCTGTAACATACATTTAAGTTATATTATATTTACCTGCGTTCTGGATTCTCCCACAGCTCCTTCACAACGGAGTCCAGGATGTACTGGACACCAGCTTTCTGGATATCGTTCCGACCTGAAACAATAGCAATTTTCAAAATTATGAATTTCAAAATATAAAATAAACCGCATCGGAGTCAAGGTAAGAAGAGGCATGCTCCGGTGGTTCGGACATGTGGAAAGAATGGATGACGAAATATTTACTAAAAAGATATACAATGCGAAAGTGGAAGGATGTAGGAGCCGCGGAAGGCCCAGGCTCACCTACCACGACCAGATTGGTCGTGTATTAACAAAAGGTGATGTTAGGAGTCATAAAAACCGTAGAACTTGTATGAAAAGCATCATGAATATTGAAGAAGCGAGTGAGGTGTGTAAAGGTCGTGCCATATGGCGTTCGGTTCTCTGCCTACCCCGCTAGGGGAGTGGCGTGGACCACTGTACCAATAATATTGTATTGCCCACCACAGGACCAAAAGCTGTGTCCGCTCATGTATGTATGTATGTTAAGATACTCACTGCCATAGTAGTACTGGTCTACAGTCTTCAGCCAGCCCACGTCATCATGTGTATGCGGCACGATGTGGACGTTCAGGAAGCCCTCCTTGGGTGCTGTGCAGCTCTGAAGAAGAATCAGGGATTAGCCAGTATCCTACTAATATTAAAAATGCGAAAGTTTTTATGTATGGATCATCATCTTCCTAGCGTTATGTCCCGTGCTTAGACGGGGTCCGCTTAGACCGCATGATCCAGGATGTAGCGAGTCTGGTAATTATATTGAAGCGACTGCCGATCTGACCTTCGTAACCCTAAGATATGGGAACCAGACAATTTTTGGATTATGGTTACAAATCCAAAGTTGTTTGAATGTGCAGGTTTCATCACGATGTATGGTTGGATGTTTGTTACTCCTTCACAAAAAAACTACTGAATGGATTTGGATGAAGGTTTAAAATAATATAGCTCATACACCCGTATAACATATAGGCTATGTTTCATTGATGTACCACGCGAGCGAAGCCGCGGGCAGAAGCTAGTTCATCATAATAGATAGGAGACGTAATAACTGTAGAGCTTGTATGAAAAGGACCATGAATGTTGAAGAGGCGAGTGAGGTGTGTAAGGGTCGTGCCATATGGCGTTCGGTTCTCTCTGCGTGCCCCGCTAGGGAAGTGGCGTGAAGTTTAATTTAGTTTAACCTCCTAACATGATGTGCTTAACGTCTCTCTGGTCATGTCGGGTTCCGCCAGACTCTTTGGATACGGATCCCTAAACAGGAATATGAGATTATGAGAAAGATTGACAGATCCGTTGGTCAATCAATCAGAAACTATGACTACGAAATCAAAGGTCGCGGAATCGAATCCCGCTAGCGGCAAATGTTCGTGTGATGAACATGGGCATTTGTACTCGAGTCATGGATGTTTATAAACGTATTTAAATATGTCTATCCGTTAACCTAGCATCCATAGGACAAACATACATGCTTAGTTTAGAAGTAGGAAATTAGTGTCAGTCTGAATTAGTTTGTTTAAGAGTTGCTTAACTTAAGTCGCGGACTAGTAAAAAAAAGAAGGACTCCGCGCCACTAACTAGACGTTGAAGCTCCGCAGGTGCTCCAACTTGACACGCAACTTACGTCACACATTGACATAAGCGCTCCAAATGACAGATTTCCAATATCTTGTATCCATAAGAATCTCACTCAAACATGTATAAACGTGACTTCACGCTGTTACTACAGCGTGAAGTCTTATATCAATATAATATAAAAATCAATGCCACTTTTCGTTGTAATTGTATAACTCAAGAACGGGCTCACCTATCCAAACCAAATGTTTAGGCTTTGTTCGGACTATTTAGTAGATGGTTTACGTGAAGTTTGCACAAAATCGGTAGAGCGGTTCTTCATTTATCACATTTTTTGTAACAAATGAATTCAATAAATGGCGGATCATTTTGTTAATGGTGATTTTGCTGTCAAATTGAAACTTTATACGTAGCGAAGCACGTACCGCTCGTTTTTAGAGCGATGTCAATGCTCTCCATCGAGATTAAGTTAAATGGTAAACAATAGTCACACACAACAAACGCAACTTGATAACTTATGACCCGTGTATACAACGATAAGTTGCTTACTCACATAACTAACTTCACGCCACTCCCCTAGCGGGGTAGGCATTGAACCGAACGCCATATGGCACGATCCTTACACACATCACTCGCCTCTTTGACATTCATAACTCTTTTAATACGGTCTACGGTTATTATAGCTCCTAACATCATCACCTGAAGCGGTGGTAGCTCAATGGTAAGGACACGCGCCTCAACCAAGGAGTGCGGATTCAAACCCGAGCATGTACCTCTAGAGTCCAGCTATACTCAATGTGTGTTCCGCGGAACCCTAAGGGTTCCGTGAAGCCTTTCTGGGGGTTCCACGAAAATTGGTACTGATCATAAATATCATAACTCCTGGGGGAAAATCCGTTAAAAGTCGATTATTACAACATAATGATGCCTAGGACAATAATAAAATAGCCTATTAATTATTGTCCTAGGCATCAAATTTAATTCCGGCGTTCAATGAACGGCCTAGGCGTCCAATTAACCAGCTAATTTAACGAGACGGCTGACATATACAGGTACTCACCTCATATCCACACTTGGGCTCGGCTTTCGGCCTAGCGCTCGGCCCGGCCGACACCCCAACGACGAGGAACAATAATACTGCCCTCATCATCACTCCCTGGAACAAAGTAATGGAATAATGTTTAATATAACATAACATAACATAACATAACAAAACATAACATAACATAATATAACATAACATAACATCACGCCCATAATCCCCGAAGGGGTAGGCAGAGTCAAAGAGACAGCAAGCCTCTTTAACCGCATTAAGCCAAACATAAAACTGGATTGGGTTAGATGGAAAATTGTGACAAAGTAGTGACCAGTGGCTAGCTCGTCGCCTACATTATTTTATGTGGCATAATTCAAATGCCCGTTCATACATTCAAATCACATATGAAAACATTTCTCATGAAAAAGGGCTATTATAGAATTGAAGATTTTTCAAATGATAGGAATCCACAGTCTGCGCTCTAATTCTTCCATGGTCTACTTTATTATTGTAAAGTACTACATTAATTGTATTTGAATTATATAAATCAGTAGAAGTAGATATTAAGTACCATTGTTATTGTATACATGGCGATTTAAGATAGTAACTACCGAGTTTCTTGCCGGTTCTTCTCGGTAGAATCAACGTTCCGAACCTGGCGGTAGAATATTCTTCCTGTATTATTATCACTATTCATAAGTGCTTTTTTAGAGCCTACATGAATGATATTTCAATTTTTATACGTCCCGGTCAAAACTTAAACTCAAACTCAAAATATAATTATTTACGTAGGCCTCAAAAAGCACTTGTGAATCGTCAAGTAATACCACTACCACCGGTTCGGCATGTCGCATCTACCGAGAAGAAGCCGGCAAGAAACTCGGTAGTTACTCTTTTCAATGCCAGATTGAATAACAAATTAAAATTTACAGATTAAATTAATATCAGGTCAGCCGTCATCAAGCTATCTACTACCATTTCACTCATATCATCTTTCAACCAACACATCCATCTCTTATTTGGCCTTTCTCTTCCTCTATTATTACAATTCGGACCAGTGATTACGGAGCCTATTCAATCATCATCCTAGCGTTATGTCCCGTGCAGACGGGGTCCGCTTAGACCATGATCCCGGATTTAGCGAGTCTATACTATATTGGCTACATTCTGCCCCCGTGTCTTCCACCCCTCGCCCTCTCCTGGCCTACATCCTGTCGTGTACTGCTGGAGGGTATCCTCCCAGTGCCTCCCTACCTTCAACACGCCAGCAGTATCTTGCGGCCGTCCATATCCTTCCCTCTATAGTATTTAGGGATGTTAAAGGCACGTCCCCCAGACGTCATCTTCCTAGCGTTATGTCCCGTGCTTAGACGGGGTCCGCTTAGACCGTGATCCAGGATTTAGCGCCTATTCAATGTAAGCAAATAATCAAATCTTTCCTCTTTATTATTTTTGTGAGAACACTTGATTGATTCTGATATCCGTAACACAAGTGCTTATGGATCTATGCACTGGAACACAGATCAATAAATAATATAAATAATGTAATGTCGTAATGTCGTACGGCCTTCTGATGTGGGGGTCTGCTGCTGACATACAAAATATCTTTGTATTGCAGAAGCGGGCTATCCGCGCCATATATGGCCTTAAACCACGGGATTCGCTTAGGGAGGTATTTATAGAAGCCAATATATTAACCGTAGCATCGCAATACATGTTTGATTGTATTATGTATGTACGCAAGAACTTTAATCTCTTTTCCAAAAAATCTGACCATCATAGTTTGAATACCAGGAATAAACACAAGCTTGTCGTTCCACATCTTAGACTTCATAAAAGCAGTAATTCTTTTGTGGGGCTTAGCATTAAGTTATTTAATAAGTTACCAGATAAGGTAATTCAAATGCCCGTTCATAAATTCAAATCACATATGAAAACATTTCTCATGAAAAAGGGCTATTATAGAATTGAAGACTTTTTCAATGACAGGAATCTGCAGTCTGCGCTCTAATTCTTGCATGGTCTACTCTCCTATTGTAATGTATTACATTAATTATATTTGAATTATATAAATTTGTAGAAGTAGATATAAGTTGTTATTGTATACATGGCGATTTAAAAGAGTAACTACCGAGTTTCTTGCCGGTTCTTCTCGGTAGAATCAACGTTCCGAATCTGGCGGTAGAGTATTTATTTTGTATTATTATGACTATTCATAAGTGCTTTTGTAGAGCCTACATGAATAAAGATATTTCTATTTTTATACGTCCCGGTCAAAACTTAAACTCAAACTCAAAATATCTTTATTTACGTAGGCCTCAAAAAAGCACTTGTGAATCGTCAAATAATAGATACAAAATAGAACAATTTGAATCTACCACCGGTTCGGAATGTCGCATCTACCGAGAAGAAGCCGGCAAGAAACTCGGTAGTTACTCTTTTCAATACAATTTATACAAAGGTGTATGAATCATAATTAATTTAACCATGTAGTCATCATCTTCCTAGCGTTATGTCCCGTGCTTAGACAGGGTCCGCTTAGACCATGATCCAGGATTTAGCGAGTCTGGTAATTACATTGAAGCGACTGCCGATCTGACCTTCGTAACCCTAAGATAGGGGAACCAGACAATTTTTGGATCATGGTTACAAATTCAAAGTTTTTTGAATTTGTAGGTTTCATCACGATGTTTTCCCTCACCGTCGAGCTAGTGGTATAAATATGTACATAGATTTTTTAAAATCTAGAGGTACATGCCCGGGTTTGAACCCGCACTCCTCGGTTAAGAGGCGCGTGTCCTTACCATTGAGCTACCACCGCTAATTTAACCATGTAGTATGGATATTCTATGGTTCAAGCGTATCGACCGTTCCGTATCGACTAACAAAACATGGGTAATGTTAGAAAGATAATAATTAAACATAGCCTACTGACACCTAAAACCATATATATACCATAGACAACACAAACCAGTGCCCATAGAGGTCACCATAACCTCATTGACCATCCGCAATTGTCGCGACACAACTCGTTAATTAGTTAATTGCAAGAAAGTACATGGACCGACAGACAGACAAGCTACTAGAAAATATTAATTAACTTTATGGCATACTAGCTGTGCCCGCGGTTCCACCTGCGTTTATAGTTAATATTATATAGCATATAGCCACAGAGTAATTACTACGTACAACAGAGGGTCGCTGCCCATACTTGAAAAGTTACTGCTATAACTCGCGCAAGAACAGCGACAGTGGTGAGTAATTGGAACTACAGCAACGTTTAATATGTTTGTCAGGAATAATACAAGATGGCGCTACAAGCACAGGTTAGTTATTTCTAAGTATACGCCATCTGTGTAAAATTCATGGTTTTAAAACAAATATTATTTTTGTTTGCTTCTGAAGAAAATATTTTATATTCATGTTTTACCTAAATTTAATAAATTATGTAAGAAATGACGTAAATATAAATTTTATGAAAAAAGCTTTTTTTTTAGTGAAATATTAACGTTTTTATTCGGTTTTATCTATCAATCGGTCTAAATGATGCCTGTAGCGACATCTGTCTGTGTCAAGTCTATACGAAATCTAAAATGTATGTGACTGACCAGACATGCTATAGCCTTCCTTGAAATGGGCTATCTAACACTGAAAGAATTTTTCAAATCGGACCAGTAGTTCCTGAGATTAGCGCGTTCAAGCAAACAAACAAACTCTTCAGCTTTATAGTATTGGTATGGTAAGTATAGATTGTTCAACAGTCGAAGAGCTAGCCACTTGTCACTACTTTTCCACAATGTTCCTTTCAGCCCATGTTTATATATGTCACCGTAAAATTGTAAATAACGTTAGGTTATAATCTATCTCGCGAGATTGTGAACTGTCGAAATATTGTGAACCATAACGTACTGCTTACAATTTAACGTATTATTATTCGTCAGATTATAATCTATCGAAGTGAAACTGTTAAATCACAATCTTACAATTGTCAAATTGTCAACTGTCCGAAGGCTGTCCCTGATTGGTCGGCCTTACAGTAGACCGTTCTGTGTCCATTGAGTTAGAAATAAAACACAGGTGTCAGTCAAATAAAATAAATGCACTTCAAGAATTGTGACATCAAGTAAGTATTAATTTATTATTAAGTAGGTAATATCACCACGTCCGGTATCCCCGGAGGGGTAGGCAGAGTCAAAGGGGCAGCTATCCCTCCTAACCACATTCAGCATAAAATAAAACTGAGCTGGGTTAGATAGAACAATGTGAAAAGTAGTGACAAGTGGCTAGCTCGTCGCTTACACAATCACATACCCAAAACCCGATATACCTCAATTATATTTTTGGTTAATTGTTGTATAAGGACCTTATAGCTCTTCGGACTCTACCCCTTCGGGGATTATAAGGGGTTAGTTTGTCGCCTAGATAATCATAAACCCAACATAGTACGCAATTTGTGAGACTAACTCAATGGTGCATTCGGTAGTGACCCTGCCCAATGCGCCAAGAGTGGTGGGTTCCGCACCCAGGACAAACATTCGTGTGATGAATACTTGTGTTTGTTCTATGTCTGGGTGTTAATATCCAATATTTAAGTATATATTTGTAATACCACTGTTGATTCTGATATCCGTAACACAAGTGCATAAGCTACTTACCTCGGAGTCAGATCAAAGTATGTGATGTTGTCTTATATTTATTTACTAGCTGTGCCAGCGGTGTCACCCGCGTTTATGGTTAATATTATAAAGACTATTTCCCTCATACATGATTTCTATGTAACTTTAACCATTAAGGCTGCACACGCGACGGAAGCTTAAAAAATGGAGTAACTTCTCCCGTTTTCCCAACATTTCCCTTCACTACTCTGCTCCTATTGATTGTAGCGTGATGAAAAGTATACTATAACCTGCCCAGGAGTATGAAGAATAATTGTACCAAGTTTCGTTAAAATCTGTCGAGCAGTTTTTGTTTCTATAAGGAACATACAGACAGACAGACAGACAAAAATTTTACTGATTGCATTTTTGGCATCAGTATCGATCACCCCCTGATAGTTATTTTGAAAATATATTTCATGTACAGAATTGACCACTCTACAGATTTATTATAAGTATAGATTGCACATATGCAATATTTGTTTAATCAATAGATAACGTCTAAGTGTTTGTCCCATATTACGCAAATGTTGTTATTTTGTGCTAATCTATAATTTCACAACACACTTAACGTGAATATGATAATATTTCACAATCGTTAAGATATCCCATTGATTTATCCATGTCGGTCTGGTACTCTATAATGTAGCAACTGTGGTTCTTGCCTAGCATGTCGTAAAGGGCGACTAATGGTATACCGGGTTTTGGGTGTGTGATTGTGTAGGCGACGAGCTAGCCACTTGTCACTACTTTTTTACAATTTTCCATCTAACCCAGCATAGTTTTTTTTTTTTGGCTGAATGTGACTTTGCCTACGCCCTCGGGGATTATGGGCGTGATGACCATTATGTATGTATGAAATATTTGTAGACGAATTAATTAAGCTCGAAGTGACATGTATGATATTCAGCTCCAAAGGGTGGCAAGATTTCGTTTCCATACAGATAATCACGCCCGTAATCCCCTGAAGGGGTAGGCAGATTCAAAGTCACCTTGACCCTTTAACCACATTCAGCCACAAATAAAACGGGACTTGTTTAGATGGATAATTGTGAAAATGTAGTGACAATTGGCTAGCTCGTCGCCTACACAATCACACACCCAAAACCCGGTATACCATTAGTCACCTTTCACTACATGCTAGGCAAGAAACATAATTGGCGTATTCTTTTTAAGTCCCAGACCAACATGGGACTATTACATAGCCTACTAATATCCCACCAGAACCATAGAGCGAAACACCGCTATAACACCGAATTACGAGCAAACCCACGCGCTACAACTAGTGTCAAATGACCGATCGTCCTACACAAGTACGCTATCCATTCAGTTTTTGCGGTACGTCCGGGAACGCAACCAGGACTGCAGGCAAACCACTTTTTGCTACCGCCACGCGTATATGCTGCCCTGGTATCCGCTAGGATGCGAAGTACTGGGCCAATGGGCTATAGTTTAATGTTGATTTATTGTATTATTGACTAGGTTTTGTCCGTGGCTTCGCTCGCATCGAATCTTGTCTCTCCATACAAACTTTGAACCCCGGCTTAGCAAATACCTACGTCAAAATATATCTGCGTACCAAATAGTATCTGTCGAAAATTAATAGGTAGATTAGAAAGTAAAAGCATAAATAAAAACTAACTAACTAAACTTCACGCCACTTCCCTAGCGGGGTAGGCAGAGAGAACCGAAGCAAAAATAAATATATGTGATGTTCACGCTCGCAATCCCCGAAGGGGAAGGCAGAGTCAAAGGGGCAGCTAGCTACTTTAATTTCATTCAAAAATAAAACTGGGTTTGATTTAGTAAATGGAAAATTGTAAAAAAAATGCGACAAGTGGCTAGCTCGTCGTTAATCACGCACCCAAAACCCGATATACCATTAAGCAGTCGCCTCCTACGATAATATCAGATTATTTACCAGTGCCAGACCAACATGGGACATCTGTGATCCAATCACGAAATAAAAGTTTGTTTAAGTTCGATATAGGTAATTGAATTAGGTATATTAAGTTTAAGTTGAGGTCGTCCACTTATTATTACCTACCCAGTCTTTTAATAAAATATTTATTTAATGATAACTTAAGTAAATATGTTTTTGATACCAACAAAGGCTACCCTCTGACCCAATTTATTTCTAAACTTGCTTTATTTATTTCCATAAAGATAGGTATCTAGTCGTATGAACATGTTATTATGATCAAATTACTTTTAATGTTAGTTTGTAGGCGCTAGCTTAGTCACACACAGTTCAATCCATTATCGTTTTTATATTTCCTGTTGGTCATTTAACCTTTTGTTTACAATAACAATAACGCATTACTCGCTATCAATTTCTTATTAAAATACCAAACATATTTTTGTAAAACTACGTCCTATACTCAAAAGCCGACATATAGCAAAATATGTATTAAAATTATGAATTTATACAGCAAAAGTCTTACCATGTTGTTGAACTTGTTAGCGGACGTAGGAATCACCATTCACTCGATAATATTTTCGTAAAAATACAATAAATTCTACACAACCCCTCACCCCGATGAAAATAATTTAACTGACGGCTGGAGGGCTAGGTAAGCGACAAGCGTGAACGAGCGGTGGTCAAGCGGCACAGATAAAAAATATATATCTAAGTACCTACCTTTACATCAACAATGTTACCAGCTGTAGACGTAATCGATTAAGTTTATTATTTACTTTTAGAATAGGATTAAATAGTCCATTTTCAACTAAGATTCGTCAAAGCACTTATAAATCGTCAGCAACAAATTAAACAAGTTAACTGCTGGATTGGAAACATACAATCTACTTTGAGAAATCGGCATTAAAATTTTAATACTGGGTAATTTTTGTACTGCATGGTTTTCCCTACTCTATAATTCAGAATTATAATAACAAAGAAATTGAAAAAAATATCTGCATTGCAGTACTTATTTCATGATAATTCAATTAAAATAAAAGTAGGTACCTAGTTAACGAACTCACTTAACCTCACGCCACTTCCCTACCGGGGCAGGCAGATAACGGAAAAGTAGCTGATTATAGAAACATTGTAATAAATAAGTACTAAATGGTTTTTAAAACGGTAATCTTCATAAATTGAGATTTTTTAGAAACATACTGAGATTAGCAAACACCATAATTATTTATGATTTTGTCAAGTAGGACTGCCAAACAGAATACAAGTATGATAATATTAAGTTCCTCTTGTTCATTTAAATCATAAATACATATTTGCTCCCATTTTAAAATAATAGTATTCATTGCTACTTATTAACTCATGTTCTTGCTCATCCCCTTGCGGGGTACGTAGAAAGAACTTCTTAAACAATATAATGAACTTTCTTAAAAATAAATTACTCACAGTAGGTAAGTACCTAACTTACTCGAGTTAGGCACTTACCTACTTGGTGTAAATAATTATAAAATTGTAAATTATTTAAATACTTTTAAGTATAACCTGGCTATCAATTAACTTAATTATAAATTAGCTGAAAATTATCGTAAACTACTACTATTAATAAGTACTTACTATATGGTTGGCTATTAAATCTGCAATAATTCCATTTCATAATGAGATTTAAGACTGCAATTCGGTTATTAGAAGACATCATTAAAATACTTTCTTATACATGGTAGGTACACCAGCTTTTGCTAATAATTTGAATAGAAAGGTGTCTGCCCGCATCGTCCGATGCTATCCTCCGTGCATTGTTTAAAAAATAACACGAGGCAACAATAGCTTTGAAGCTTAGAATTAGACAAAAGATCAACTCAAAAAATTTGCTAACTACCTACTCAGGTAGTTAGCCCGACTGACCAGGGATAAAGTTTGCATTTAAGATCAGTGTAGTGACGACCGTGGTGAAAGCAACATCTATCCGATCAGTCCGAAGTCTGTTCTAATACATCAGCAGTTTTTGTGAAGTGACGTGAACTACCCGAAAAAAATACTACCTGAGAGTAGACCTGCCAATGTTTGCCTGTGTGTATTGACAATTTAGATGAAGTGAACAGTGTTGCATATTGTTATTGCAGTGTCGTTTAGTAACAAACGAAAGTGTGTGCTTCAAATACTTACATCTGTGAAACCATAAAGCTGAGTAACGTCAATTTTATAATCATCTCACCAAGATGTGTGCCCTGCAGTCATCAGCTTCAACCTCTAGCAACATGGATGAAGCAGGTCCCAGTCAACCGAGAAGCTTGATCGAGGTCCTCGCACCACCAGGTTCCGACTGGATCGTCGATATTCAAGGTGCCCCTTTGAATATGCGCTATCTCCGCAGTGAAGAAATCTGGGACCGGCGACTGAAGAAACTAAAAAAGGTTCCGAGGAAACCTAAAGACCTAGGTTTTGCAAACTTGCCTGTCATCGGTGCTGTAGACCAAAAACCCGATTTACTATTTGACTACGTGATGGCAGACTGCATGGCGGACCACCGCGTCATTGTCAGCCTCGCCAATCATTTGTCTCATAAATCGATAGAAGTAATTTGCCGAGGCGTGTTCAGATCCAAAAAATTCAACGAGGACTTCGTCGGCTATTTCTATAAATTGTTTTTCTCGACTTATCTCGAACGGTGCTATTCTTGGTACTCTCTGCATCTGCTGGTGAGGGCGCACGCAGCCTGGCCTGTGCCCTTCAACCGCCTGATTAAATCTCTTTTTAAGAACCTCGATGTTCCAAAGCGGGTGCTCCAAGATTACGTCGCTCATATTGATGTCGATCAACGAAACGAAATAATGAAATCACTCATAGAAGTAGAATTAGCTACCGAAGAGTTCATTCATAATTTAGCCACGATTAATTTCATATTTCTACACAGCGAAAAAACTGATGAAATGGTTCGTTATGTGTTTAAAAACTTAGAGTCGCACGCTTGTCACTGTTACCGTAATAGAGATTTTGGAAGGCTACTTCTGACGCTCCTTAAGAACTCAGGAGATGTTGCGTTGAGTCAGGGTGTTCTTAAAAAGATTGTTGATAGACATGGATCCGAGTTCAAAACCGCATGTTTGATAGTGTTGGATGAAATAATGGGAGAAATTATGGCGCAGCAGTACCAATTATATGAATTTCGACGATTCCGTACACCACGACTGGTCGACGTCGGGAGTAGAACTGCTTAACTCGACTAAGATCAGCCGGACTAAGGGCTCGGTAGGCGTCCCGCCCGGCCTGGGAAATGTTCTCTTTATTTTGAAGCTACATAAGCCTGGCCAGTGACGGGCTCAAGCTGGGCCCGGTTGATAAATGCTACCTCGACTTTAAAACCACTCCGACGCTAAGATAAGTGGGAAGTAAACGGATAGTAGACATACTTTTTATTAACAGTCAAAATTCAAAACGCAATGTCTCTTTATATTTAGCATGATATTAGCGTTAAATGACGACAGTCATAGAAAACGGTTTAACAATTAAAATTGTAATTGTAATTTTTAATAAAAAAAAAAATATTTTTTATGTTTGGAATTATTTGTACATGGTCCATTTATATCCAAATTGGTGCAATATCAGGCCACCTCGCACCTGATTTATATTCGATTTTTGTTTAAAAAAATATTGGTGGAAAATTTTCAGTAGAAATTAAGTGTCTATTCTATAAGTGCAATTCTGATTAATGATATAGGTAGTATTAATTTTTTTGTTGTATTTTATGCGATTTTGTGATACAATTTTTTAATTTTTATACTTTGTGTGTGTGTAGTTTGTACACGCGCCTCTTAACCGAGGAGTGCGGGTTCAAACCCGGACACGTACCTCTGGATTTTTCAAGTCTTTGTACGTATTTATACCACTAGCTCGACGGTGAAGGAAAACATCGTGATGAAACCTGCAAATTCAAACAACTTTGGATTTGTAACTATGATCAAAAAATTGTATGGTTCCCCTATCTTAGGGTTACGAAGGTCAGATCGGCAGTCGCTTCAATGTAATTACCAGACTCACTAAAACCTGGATCACGGTCTAAGCGGACCCCGTATAAACACGGGACATAACGCTAGGAAGATGATGTGTGTGTGTGTAGTTTGTACGTCTTACGCAGTTACGTGAAACTGATTTTTATTTTATATAATGCATGATTTAATTGTAAGATTTTCAGTATGTAGTCAGAAAATAAAATCCTAATTGTATGTGTTAGTTACTTAACTTTTAATTATAATATTTTTGATGAATAAACGATTTTTACATACATAATTATATCTTTCTTTTTTATTTACTATCATGCTACACTCACTTACTGTACATAGTGAAAGAAAATATATTCACTCCCGTTACATATAATAAAAATATATTACTCGATATAAATTAGATGAATAAAATAAAAAATACATAGATTTATGTTAGCAACATTACTTACTTGTCAGCTGCCATTTTGACAAATGTAATGTCAATAAAACAGCTGACTCTTACATTTGTCCGAGTGTTGTTTTCTTGTTTTGTTTACAAATTTATTACCAACAATATGTCTCAAATATGGAATTTTTCATCTTCTCTGAAAGATCAAGTGAAACTCTGTATCTCGTCAGCTAGACAAGACGAACACAACAAGTGGTTGAAAGAGTTTGGGCACTTTAAATATGAAACTAAGCCGGTACCGAACTATACGACAGAAACATTGATAAATCTTTGTAATTCGCAAGAAAATGCTGAAGATAACTTCAGAAACGATGATGAAAAAGCCCTGGAAAAAGAAGAGAAAGAAAAAAACAAGCTTTCCGAAGAGTTTAATGCAAAAAACCTCGATGAAATTATTGAGGGGTTAGAAACAGATTTGGAATGCAATTTCGACGTCACAGTCAAAGAATGCTTAGCAAATCATACATTACTATCTTTATTAGCGAAACGTCTGTCCACACCTACGATAGAAAAGTATTGTTCACTTATTTACAACAACAAAGAAATCGATAGAACATTCTTATATAAATTTTTCGAAGTTTTCCTATCAAATTATGTTAAACGCGAATATAACTCGAGCACGCTAGATATTTTAATTAGAGGCAGTAAAATTTATCCTTTGGAATTCAGAATATTACTAAAACACCTCATCAAAGACATAAAAATACCAACAATAATATTACAAGATTATGTGTTGACTCTGAGTGAAAGAGAGCGCTCAAAATTTGTTATCGATTTAGCTGAATTCGATTTGTCTGATAAAGAATTTGTTCTGAATCTTTTCTCCATCTACACTGCATATAAGGACTGTACCAAAACAGACAGAACGCAGAATTACGTACTGTCAATGTTGACACAGTACTCATCAATTTGCGCAAATGATAGGAACTATGGAAGATTATTTCTTGCTTACCTGCAAGCCCAGAAGTGTATTAAGGCACCGGCAAATTACAACAAATTGGAAATATTGTTGGAACCACACCGATCTCCGTTTAAAAGACCATGTCTTATGATAATTAAAGAATTGGCAAGTCCCAATGAAAAGTCTGCAAGTGAAGATGATAGCGAATAGGTTATTATGTAAATTGTTTTAAAGGATAAATATTGTAATAAATTCAATAAATATTAAAAATGATAATGCCTTTATATACATACATATATAACATCACACCCATAATCCCCGGAGGGGTAAGCAAAGTCAAAGGGACAGCAGGCCCCATTAACCACATTCACCCAAAAACTAACTGGGCTGGGTTAGATGTAAAATTTTAAAAAAGTAGTGACAAGTGGCTAGCTCGTCGCCTACGCAATCACAACCACTATAAATAACTATTTGCAATTTAACAATAGGGTCTTGTGAGTCTGTAATCTTGTAACATAACTGTTTAGAAACATGTATGTTATCCTTACAGCACACACACTTTAATTCCAACTAATTGAAATATCCCAGAGTAATTGAAGAACTGTGGGTTTTTGGCTTGCATACAAAAGCTTTTTACAAACATAGGGTCACGGACTAGTAAAAAAAGAAGACTCCGCGCCGCTAACTAGACATTGTAGCTCCTCAGGTGTTCCACCTTGACACGCAACCTACGTCACACATTGACATAATAAGTGCTCCAAATGACAGATATCCGATTTCTGGTATCTTTAAGTATCTCATTCGCACATGCATCTAAGTAGCTTCACGATATAGTATGATAGCGTGGAGTCCTTCTTTTTTTACTAGTCCGTGCATAGGGTGACGTGATGTTTGTGAAAAGCAAATGCGAAACATTCCTTCTGCTTTTGCGGGACTTGAAGTAGATTAAATATAAGTAGTTGTTTCAGCTAATTTGAGTACCCAACTTAAATCCACAGTTTGAGATTGATTAGCTTGACTAGCGGTTCCAGTCTTCAGATAACATCACGCCCTTAATCCCCGAAGGGGTGGGCAGAGACAAAGGGGCAGCATGCCCCATTACCAGGCTGGAAATGTATTAAATATTATAGGTACATCACCTGTACAACGTTAAGTAAATCTTCTGGTTTCTGTTGAAATAAGAATCAGTGAACACAAAAGTCTAAGAGTTCATGAGTCAGATGGAAGCCACCTAAAAAGTTAAAAGTTATTAATGTAACAACAATTTTGACCTGTAAGAAGATAAATAAAACAATTAAATCCAAACTGCACACTTTATTCAGTCGAAAAACAGTGTATTTTAACCCGAAAATGATAACAGTCAAAAATAAGCAACAGGCGCGCGCACCGACTCGGGCACTAAGTACATCAAATAGACAAAATTATAAAAAAAAATATGAAAAAAACTATTAAAAATGTTTTTATACGTTTCATTACACAAAAACACGATTTTGAAAGATTTAACAATAATAAAATTAAAAAGCCTTCATTAAAAATCGTTTCAAATAAAATACTCACAGCAGTCTCATTAATCTTTTGCTTAAAAAAAGGAATAGTACCATGTAATTTTATTAAATATTTATTACTCTATATAACTAGAAAACAAAGTAACTAATGCAACTTTGGAATGAAATAAGTGAAAATACCAGAAACGTTTGACAATTCGACATTATAGTAGGTGTTCAAACTAAAATATGATTTAGGTATACATTTTGTAAGTTCTGTTGTAAAAAAGAATAACTACCAAAAAAATACACCGGTAAATAAATTAGTAATTTCAAACTAAAAAAAAAAATATTTTGACTTTTGAAATACATATTTGTTTCTTTATTTTAAAGATTTGTCTATTTTTAGATCACCACATTAGTGAGACTTTGCTGTACTTAAATACTTTGAAGCCTAAATGTGCCTGTAATCGGTCGACACGCAATAATGATATGAACACGTTTTTTTCGAGGACCACACACCGCATCCAAAAGTCAGTATGACGACTTTAGAAAACTAGTGAATTAGAGAAAAACAAAAAAAAATCAAAGTAAACTTTGACTTTGTCAGATAATGTAGTCAAGAAGAAAGGTAAGAGTGACAAAGAATGAGAACGTTGATAATCCGATCGTAAGCAAAATTGAATATATTACTCTTAGTTTCTTTTAAAAAATATTCCATAAACTCCAATTAATTAAAGAAAAAGTTTTAAACTAATCTAACCCGGTGTTATTTCATATCGATAATATCTTTATATAACAAAATCTAAATGTCATATTAATAACATTTTTTTTTTAGAAAGTTTGTTAAAACTTAATTCTTAAATTTGATAATGTAAGTATAGCAGAAATTCATACTAAATTTTACACCCATAATTTTAATTGATTTTCATTATCTAAGACAATCACAAATTATCAAACGGAAAACAAAAGAGTGTTAGTAAAGTTGCAAAGTACACAAGTCGTTTAAGTCAATTTTATCAGTTTTGTAAAACCGTCATACGTTCTCCATTAAAAACTATTACAACAACAATTTTGGTTTATCAACAGTATAACAATCACAGAATTCATTTAGTAGCCTAAGAAATACCCTTTTTCAGTTTTGTGCGTCAACACATAGTGTGGTAGTATAATTTTAGATAAGTCTGATTTTTGAAAAATTGATAGATAGAAATGAGGTAATTTGATTCAAGGTTTTTTTTTACTTTTGAGAAAAGTATTCAACAGTCTTGTAAAGTATTTAGTTACCATGTTAGTGTAAAAAACAAAATAAACACATTACACTTCCTTTGGTTGCGCAGTCGGATAAAAAATACAAACCAGTCTTAATTATTATTATTGCACAAATACACACATCTATTTTAACTATACGCGACTGACTTAATTAATACATTTGATGAGCTGCCGAATGTCACAAGTTGAATGCTTTCCTCAAAATTTTCAAATTGACATTAGTAGTTAGTTAATTTAAATTCTTAAGTGCCATACCAAAAACGTACAAAACAAACGCTGTTTACGTTCATTTTTTGGTAGTTTTTTTAAGTTTTTTTTTATTATACTTAAGTTATAGTGTTAACAAGGGGAGGGGTGGGTATGCGAATGACGTTTTTATGTTACAAAATTTTATACAGACATTTTTTTTGTATTTTTTGTCATTCACACAGAGGCATTCATAGATAGCGGGAGCAAAATTCAACATGGCGGTACATAGAACGTTATTTTTAATTTATTTTCTTACCTTTAGTGTGCTGCAATTATATTAATATGTAATTTCGAATACAGTTAATAAAACTTTAATAGTTATTTACCATCGATGTTTGACGTAGATTGGTTATAATGATGTTGATAAAAAATGCCCCCACTACCCAAAAATCGGCTCCGACCAAACCCCCCATAAAATATTAGATTACATGCATTAATTACATTACATCTACTTTAAATTAATTTCATTACTTTAAAAGTACAAATTACTTGTTAAATAGTGTTGAATGGAATGCAAATATCAATGGCGCCATATTTTTTCAAAAACTTTTGTAAAATTACCCTAAACCGTCAACTATTGCTCTATGGGTATCATAACAACATTTTAAACTTTTTCGAAACGAGATTTCAATCGTAAAGGTCTGAAAATGGCGATCATTACTAAACATCTTTTAAATTGTCTCTCATTTCGCAATTTCAATTTATATTTTTCAACATGTAAGTATTAATGGCTAGACTCAGTACATAGCTTATATTAAGTTCAATACGTATAAACTAATTACTATGACATAGGCGGTAGATGCGTTTGAGAAATGAGGTGGTAAGTCAAAAAATCAATATTTAAAGCTATAAATTTCCTCGGTAGCGAAATTAAAAATAAAGGGACGTTCTTTTTCAGAAAATAAATTTGAAAATTTGACTTACACCCCAAATAAATCACTAACCAACTTCTTTTTTTTTTGGAAATGGCTTCAAATATCAGTCTTTTGGGTTCAGTTTGTATATGTATAGCATTGAGATCACGTCTATAGATTCAGCTTAGCATTTATCGTATTACTAGCTGTGCCCGCGGTTTCGCCCGCATTTATGCTTAATTTTGTACAGCCTATAGCCTTCTTCGATAAATGAGCTATCTAACACTGAAAGAATTTATCAAATCGGGCCAGTAGTTCCAGCGCGTAGCGCGTTCAAGCAATCAAACAGACAAGTATTAGACTTAGTATTAGTATAGTAAGTAAGTATAGATATTACACTTATTAACATTTGACTACAATAGCGTGGGAAGACAAATAAAATTGCGGGAAATTGTGGGAAATATTGGGTACTTAATATTAATATTTGTTAGTGACTCGCATATAATAAACATTATTATTAACTAGAGAACAGAAAATCGACTCAAAAACTACTCGAAATATTTACCGATAGTATCAATGATGCCTAATTCTACATTCCCCGATTCTCTTTATCTGATGTGATGACGCGTACTTTTCCTTATAAAAAATATTGTTGGGGACAATTTTTACGATTTTTTAGATTTTAGATGGACTGGGGGACCTAATCATTGAAACAACTGGTGACATGAAAGGGCCTCTGAACTACCTTTGAACTACACATTGTTAAGATAGGTGTAGTAATTACTAATGTATTCCTTCTGGAACATGTCATAAGTTAAAAAATTAATTATTTTTCCAAAAACTCATTATTGACAAATATAATAATTGTATCACATATTGAACACAAAAAGCAGGCAAAAACACTGTTTTCGTTTTTTTTTTCAATAAACTAACTGACATATTTATTTCTTGTTTTTTTTTTTTTTAACTCAGAAGCATTTGCTGGCGTCCGCAGTACATTTAACAGAGATTCACCATAACTGTAAAAATCGATTAGGAATGCAAAAACGACAAAATACAATCATTAATTCGTATTTGTTTAAATAAAATGAGTCGATCCTCTGTTCATTCCGAATATAAATACCCTTACAACGCGCATTACACTCTAGCGTCTAACATCTAATGTTAAGCTTAAAATGTTACGCACAAGTAAAATAAAAACATCTAGTCTAACACCCTGTTTTGAAAAAAATAAAACGTGACACCCTCTCATTGAAAACAATAACTTAAATTGAAGGCACGAGATATTTTATTCAATTACACATTTTATTGCTTTTTTAAGCCGTACTATAGGGACCGGATTGGGTCTTAAAATCTTTAAATAGTCACTCGACAATGGCACATTTCGACGTCATAACGTGGTAATAACACAAAAATCTATGGATTCATTGGTTTTTACGGTTTAAGTATAAAAAATATGTCAATGATTGCTTGATATCTTGATATCTTGGGCTATCGTATATATAAATATTGTAATATTGTAAGTTATAAATGTTATAATATGGTATGGTCATTATTAATTAACACAAATAATTTCACATCATTATTAATAAATACATATCACTATTTCTCACACATTTATTGTTTAATCATTTGCAATAATTTTATAAATATCAGACTACATCACATACATCTGACTGATCTGACTCCGAGATAAGAAGCTCAAGCACTTGTGTTACGGATATCAGAATCAACAGTGGTTTTACAAATTTATACCTACTTGAGTACAAATGACCATATCTGTTTACTATTTACTTAGATGTACTTAAGTACAAAAGGAGAAACTGACTAATTGACATAAACAATTGAACCAAACTTTGAGATCAAAAAACCATAAAATTTCGCACAACGCTTTCTTTTACCGTGCCTAACCCCTAAAATGGAGATAATACATAAAGAACATTTGATTATAACAAAATAGGCATGTTGACTCAAAAAAAATAATTAGTCCATTATAGAGATTACAAAAAAATATTGCTCACGTATTTTTTCTTTTGTTCAGTAAACCAAAAATTACGAAGATACAGCGCGTTAAAGGTGCGCGTGACGTCACTTGTTCTGTATAATTTTAGGAACAAGTGATGTAAAAGCGCCCCACTCCAGATCTTTGAAGCGCTGTATCTTTGTTATTTTCCGAGCATTTGATAAAGCAAAAAATACAAACTCAATATTTTTTGATAATCTGACTAGCGGACTAAAAAAAATATTTTAGTCAACTAGCCTATTCATAAACAAAAATTATAAATTCCAGTTTTTCCTCTAAATTTTGTCCTTTAAAGGTCTGGTCTATTGCATTGAAAAATCCACATGAAAAAATATGTCACAGACCAAAAAAAAACAGTCTTTGCAATTCAAATGTAATCCCAATCCGATCCCTAACAAATGAAAAAGAGAGAGATAGAACTATAGGCATATCGTATGTAGGCTACATTGTCTAAAGGTGATGGAATGTTGAACACAGTGGTATAATAGGCTACAACGGCACTTCGAATTTTGGCAGTGGACTGAGCACCTTATTAAGACGTGGGGCTGTCGATGGTACATATTATGGTATGGTCAAAGCCTATGGTTATGAATATCTAGGGTTATCTAAGCTCCAGGTCTTCTAGGGATCTGGGTGCTTAGCCAAATGCGCGCTGACGATTCCATAACAAACTTCGCAATCGCTCGTATCGACTGAGATAAAATCACCGACATCGCATTGTTTCTGAAGGCGCATCAAAATAATAATAAATAATAATAGATGATTGACAAAACTAGACCTATTTGTGGCTATTTTTTTCTGAGTGTGTTAATTTACTTAAACATATCCTCTTTCAAATTATACACTCATATTTTTGTTTAATACGTATATATTTATCGAGTTGCTTCATGGTTTATCAAATAATCTTTTTGAAAGACAAATTGATCATTACAATTTCATAATAAAACGTGTCTTAATTAGTTTTATTTTTTTTGTAAGTACAATCGACAGCCTCACGTTTCGTTGCACGTTTAGTTGACTTTCAAACATCGTCGTATTTACAAAATCCTTATTAATATAACCTATAAACGAGTAAAAAACTCGGCCTTTCGGTAGTTTTAACTCCAAAAATACTTAACGTAATACTGAAACGCTAAACGTTTGAACGTCGGAGCCTTTTCTATTATAAATATTTATATTGAAGCAAAAGTTAAAACAATTTTCATGGTCATTATAATTTCATCTGCTCTGTTGTGTTAAAATAACTAGCTAAGAGCGGATTTACTTGTCACAACTTTTTCACAATTTTCTTTCTACAACAGCCCAGTTTTATCTTTGGCTGAATGTGGTTAAAAAAGGGCCTTTAGCCGACTCTGCTTTACCCCTTCGGGGAATACGAGCGTGATGTTATAATAAATAATAATGATAATAATTTAATATGTATGGTAAATAAATATATTTAAAAATTATATGTTTGGTGAATAAACAAATATTAATATAAGTACCGAATTATGATATTTAATACTGATATTCCTGTTAATGAGATTCAAATTAATAAAAGCCAGAAAACACACAATAAGTGTTCTTAATTATTCAAAACCGTTAATGATTGCTATTTAATAACTATTTAACTTATTGTTAGATCAAAAATTGTGAATTGAACGCAATTTTTTATGAATATTTTAGGATTATTTGTAATTAGGGATTCTATGCTAGATCTATCAATCGAGCTGGGCCCAGCACCAAAATACCGCTGGATTGCAATCTCACCTACCACGACGAGATTGGTCGTGTGTTAACAGAAGGTGATGTTAGGAGTAATAAAAACCGTAGAGCTTGTATGGTCATGAATGTTGTCAATATACCGCTGGATTGCAATCCTTAGATGTAAAGCAATAACATTAGTCCTTTTGATCTGCTTAAATGCCTATACCTTTTCGGTTCAGGTAGAAATTACTTTAGAAAACTATTGTTTTTTTTTTTAATGACTTCTTAGAATAGTGGATACAATGACGTACAATAGAAAATACCACGAGCTCATTGTGAGCCGGGGCCATTGAAAATTACAAATGCATAGTAAATTGGCCGATATCTGTGATGTTTGTCTGGGACTTGAAAGGAATGCGCCAACTGTGTTCCTTCCCTAGCATGTCGTAAAATGCGACTAATGGTATATCGGGTTTTGGGTGTGTGATTGTGTAGGCGACGAACTAGCCGCTTGTCACTACTTTTTCACAATTTTCCATTTAGCCTAGCCCAGTTTTATTTTTGGCCGAATGTGGTTAAGAGGGCTAGCGGCCCCTTTGATTTTGCCTACCCCTTCGGTGACTACGGGGGTGGTGTTCTTATTAAATACATATTCCTGAGTGAAGTGAAGGTTAAATCAAATCACATATTGCCTTTTGAAGAAATAACTTTATCAATTGTTTATAAGTTTAAATTTGAAGTATAATTATCATTGTTAATGCGATTGATTGTAATTAGTTCAATAGGTCCACTTAAATGATTGTCCCTCATTATCAAATTGGCACATTTAATAGTATTAGGGCTTTCGTAATAACTTTGTGTATATACTCAATATATATTTTTATTTTGTTCTTTAGATTTTCGCTACAAAATTTAATTTTTCGCTAAATGTAATTTATGGATCATCGTGCTCTTTGGACTGCGCCTACGGGAATCGCCTACAGGAATTACAGGCTTGATGGTGTCAATATATCTCTATTTGAGAGGTGCCTAGCAGCGCCCCGCGGTTTCACCCGCGTAGTTCCCGTTCCCGTGGGAATACGGGGATAAAATATAGCCTATGTTACTCGCTGATAAAGTAGCTTTCTATTAGTAAAGATTTTTTTCAAATCGGTCCAGTAGTTTCGGCGCCTATTTAATGCAAACAAATCCAATCTTTTCTTTTTATAATATTAGTATGGTAACTTAATAAAGAATACGCGGCTCTTATACGCTTGTGTTGGTTCAAACCCAGGCTGTACCTCTGGATTTGTCAAACAGGCATATCTTTACAGTAGTTCAGTAATGGAGGTAACATCGCAAGGAAATCTTGACATTTAAACTATTGAAATGTAACAATTAAATAACCAGACCAAAATCTAAGATTATGGTTTTAGCTGACCCCGACTGGGGCGGGAGGTGACGCTAGAATTAATTATTTGTGTTGATGTAAAACAAGGTAGTTATTTCTTTAACACCAAATGTTATAATATTTAGACTTTCTACTGTCAGGCTCACCTACCACGACTAGATTGGTCGTGTGTTAACAGAAGGTGATGTTAGGAGTCGTAAAAACCGTAGAGCTTGTATTTGTACGTAGTATATTATTACTCTGTGCTTGTATGGCATTTAAAAGAGTAACTATCGAGTTTCTTGCCGGTTTCTTCTCGATAGATTCTACCTTCCGAACCGGTGGTAGTATTATTCGTTCTTTTTTTTGTATATTGACTATTTATAAGTGCTTTCTTGAAGCCTATATAAATAAAGATATTTTGAATTTGAATGTTGAATGGCGAGTGAGGTGTGTAAGGACCGTGTCGTATGGAGTTCTGTCTGCCTACCCCGTTACGGAAGTGGGGTGAAGTTCAATTAGTTTAGTGACCATTAAAACCGATTCATAATATAAGTCTATATTTTTGCTTGGCATTCAAAAATAATGTCTATTTTCGACGGAGTTTGAAAGTCAACACACGGGTTAAAATACTTAAACGATTTTTTTTAACATTCAACTAATATTGGTCGCTTTTTTAGAATAACGAAAAAAAGAGACGAAAAAATATACTTACATTAAAAAAATCAACTGACTTGAGATCCGATTTCATAATATTTTTTTATAATAAAAAAAAAACGGAATTAAAAATAGATTACTGTCATATTACATAATATAAATAACGCGGGCATCTGAAATGTTTAGCGCGGTTTTTCGTGTTGCCAACAACAAGCTTATATCTAACAACTATATATGCAAAACCCGCTTATTAAACTCAGTGTTCTAAGAAATCAAAAATTACTTTTTATACAAATATTTTTCATAGAAAATTTGTATGGAATTAAAAAAAATGGCTCATTTTTTAAAATCTTTTGAATTAGAATAATGAGCTTAATAAGTGGGCAAGTGATTTCGCACAAACTAAAAATAACCTGTATAACAAAAATATTTAGATTGATTCTCTGCAAATAATAAAAGTTACTGTACACCTAAATATTTCATCAAAATAGTTGCAAGATTCACGCAAAAATAAAAAAATTATAACCTTTTTCAACAATTTTTTTTTATCACTTAAAAAAATTATATTAGTTATTAAGTATCTTTCGGTTCTCTCTGCCTACCCGCTAGGAAAGTTTAGTTAGTTAGTTAGTTTTTAGTTTATTTAGTACTATATTTTTAAGCGTTTGGCACCCACACAACATACTTAATTTATTTTTGATTAAAACAAATGTTCTTTTGATGGGCGCTAAACATTTGAGACGGCCCTAAATTATGCATATATAAATTTTATTACCTACTTCACTAATAAATATATCCCTTGCCACAGATTTGATTTTCAATGTTAAAAATATATTTAAACATGTTTTCATATAATAATCATTATTTTACATTTAACTTTAAAGAAAATATTAATGATTGAAGAAGTTGGAAAGCTCTAACAAAAGTTAAATAGAAATAGAAATGTTTTTTAAGAAATTTCATTTTTAAATAAGATATTTTCTTAATATTAGATTCGTTCATATTTATACTGATTGCAGAACTATTGAAAAATAATCTACGGCAAGGGAAGGCATGCTCATGCGCTTACTCTACCATCTCGGAGAGCTTGTCCCTCCGTTCCATGTGCTCGGGCTCGGAGCAATGAGCCATCAGCACCGACTCGCCAACAATGAGATTCTCGAAGCACAACGAACAGGCATACATGGCATCCCCGAAGCAGACAATCTTGTTATCATCTCGGTACATCTTCATCGGGTTCAGCACAGTACTTGGTTGGATTTCCTTGCCAGCCGACACACATTTCTTGATATAAGCCGTTTTGTATAGAAAGTGGATCTTTTCGCAATGATTTTGGCTGAGAATATGAGCGAGGAGACCGTTTTCCTCATTTTCAACGGTTTTACACGAAGGACAGTGAAAGGTTATTATATTTTTTGACTCATATTCTTGCTCCATTTGCTCGCATTTGAGTTGTATACTGTGGACTTGAACGTAGAATGTTATACGTTCAATAGCAGCCTTTTGCAGTAGCGTGCTAAACAAACTTGTGTCTTGAAAACTGTTATAGCTGACTACTAGTTCTAAAGATTCGGAATAAGCAGTTAGAGTAGACGAATCCAAGCTGAAATTGCCAATCGATGATGTTATAGACTGACTTGACATTGAAGCATCGTTCTTCGTTGTTAAACCCGAATCGGTCTGTGTTGAAGGAGAACGGTGTAACTGGCATCTGCAAACGCATTTGCCGGAGTCTGCTTCTTCGTAATCATTTAACATGTGAGTTGTATTAGAGATACTGTAGTCTTCCATCGCTTCTTGATTAAAGAGATTGATCATAGCATCGCGTATATCGGGGAAATCGAAATGTTTGAATTTCTTCTTGTTATTAAGACGCTTTTGATGCCGTTTGCCTTTATGCAGATCGAATGTGATGCATCTACGGTTCTTCTGCAGCACTTTCTTGCACATCTTCGGCTTAGAACTTTGTAGATAAGCGTTGATGAACTCTTCTATGCAATGTTTCATGGAAAGCAGCTGTTTTTTTACTTTGAATTTTGTTTCCTCGTCTTCTTTTTCCATGATGATGTTCCAAGAACCGGTAGGACTGGTGCCACGGTCTAAATTGTCGATGTACGTGACTTCACCGAGCATCTTTGGTATGTTTGACACGTCAGTACCAGGTAAAGTTGTGACAATGGAACGGCAGTGAAACACTTTGGAGACTTCGATGTGGAACTGGAATTCTGAGAGCATTTTCTTCAGGAAACATTCCAATTTCTCCAATTTCATTTGGTAGTTTAGCAGCAAAGATATGCGGTCCTCTTCATTCTTATCCACTTCGACATCTCCGAAGGATTCAGGAGTTGCAGAGGGTACTAATTGGTTTTCTTCCGGGACATGCTCGTTTTCTACTTTACGGCACATTTTGATTTCTTCTGCATCATCTGATTCTAACGTAATATCTGTTTCGGATTGATCTGAAAGTGACTGTATATCAATGTTGTCTTCAGACGAATCTTCTGACATAGCGTCGAAGATATCGAACGAATTGTTGAAGTCGAAGCCTCGAAAGTGCTGGCTGAACAGATCTGCACTTTTGCTGTCTAATAAAATATGTTTTGGTGTGTTTTCAATGTTGCTCGACGTTGCTTGGTCCATGGATTCGCTCATAGACTGACTTGCCTTTTTGATATCAATTTTTAATTTCTTGCTCTTTCGTTTTTCTTTCTTTGTCTCAGTGTTAATTGTTAATAAGTCTGTATCAGACAGAGATGACTTCTTGGAAGTATAATTTTTCACAGAATCTGGCAATTTAAGACTTGTGGCACACTGTTTTGATGTAGAATCGGGTTCTGTGCGATCAAAATCTATATTTTTAGTTTCATTCTGAACGTAGCTAAACTCGTCCTCGTCTGTATGATTCTCCTCGCCAGGCTTCTTGAAATAATTGATGTTGGAGAACATTTTTCTAAACGAAAACGCCATTTTGGCAAATCCGAATCCTCAATTGCGGTATCAAGTTGACGAAACACAATTTCCCAAGATAGCTGTGGGACAATAAAAAAAAACTTGTAAACAAATGGATGTAACAAAGAAATCCAGTTAATGGCACAACGAGCTCTTTTTTACCTGTAACTCTGTAACTGCGACTGAAAACGACACTCTATGATGTTCTCACTTCATTTTCAACACATATTATTGGCTTTTAATTTAGAATTACCGTCAATTGTGAAATAAAAATTATCATACACCTCGACAAAGCTTGCAAACTGACAATCGTATTGGGAAACGTATGTTTACAATTCGGCCAATTTATATATACACCCTGGGTAGTTAGATGGCGCTACTAGCAACGTATATGTAATGGACATTGATCACATTTTCCTAACATGGGAACTATTTAAATTGGTAGTATTGTCATAAAAATTATATTCGTTGCCAACTTAACTGAAACTACTATATACGTAGTTATACTAATACTGGTTATAGAATAAACGTTAATGATGGCACGATCAAGAGGTTAATTAAAATGAATAGCTGAGAAGTCTTTTGTCTAAGTAGTAATTTTGTAATCAAATAGATTATAAAATACAGCAAATACTTCCCTGCATTAAAAATAATGCAGGGTATATGCAATTAAGTACCTAATTTCAAAAACGGATGACATTATGTTTGACATGGAAAACTTTAATTTTTAATTCAATTCAGGTCATGTAAAACAAAAAAAACACTGGCTATTTAAATATTTTTATTTATATATAATGTTACAAAATATAATTTCCAAGACAGCTGATCTATAGGATTTTTACGTGCATATATTATGGCAATACTTTTAATACTCCTTCATAAGCATACTTATTTCGTCTTAACTTTTTTTTAAGTTTCACATTTTACCATGTCTTGAATATAAATAAATTTCTATGCAATCAATGTGCGAATGCAAAATCATTTTGAATTGAACCTTTTGATTATTGTGATAATTACATTATTGCTTTTTAGAGTTGGTATTATTATACCTACCCCGCTAGGGAAGTTTAGATAATTAGTGTTGGTATTTAGCTCTTCGTGGAAAGAAACGTTAAACGTCAGTAATAGTATTGTATCGTAAACAATAGCATTGTTTATATCCCATAATTTATATTTCTGACAAAATTAAAACGGCTTCGAATAGCAGGTATATTGTTGTATTATAATTATTTTTCCGAGTTGTTTTTATATTTAAATTCTTTTAAAGTTTACGTTCTTACGTATAACCTTAAATGTTGTTGCAAAGCAAAGCAACATATAATTTTTAAATAATCATAAAAGTAACTGTATCATTATTATAAATCATGTCCTTGTACAGTCTTAAATCTCAGATCATCAGTCCTTATAAAGTTCATACAAGATTTCTTTACATATTTTCTCAAAGGTACATTTAATTATAATAGTTTAAAAAGAATATGGTAGTGTTTATAAATCTGTGTTGTGAATGTTTTAACTTTTAATAATAAATCTTTTACCACACCATTTAGGGCTAAGGGTATCTAGTATCGCAATTGCCTACTAAATAACAAAGATATTAGTAAATTCACTATATTTATAATTTCAAAATAACTTTATGACAGATTCACTGCCAATGACCTAACTTTCATTATGAATCCTCAAGTACCGCCTCCATTTAGCGAAAGAAATTAACTCGCCATGTTGTTGTAGTCCAAGATCCCAGAGCCCCCAGACGTCACTCATTTTCTGATGGACAAAATATATACGAGTGAGTAGTGGTGGGGTGTACTATGATCATATGACTAGTTGCTACCTTGGCCAGACGGCCAATTTTCAGGTAGCAATTAATCAAGGTACATAAAAAAACTGCTCACCTCACTTAAATTCTGATAGCTGATTTTAACATATATTTTACACTATATCGTTAAAAATCAGTATTCATTACTCCCAGACACATGCGGTCGGCGGTTTTACCTTACAGACGCTTCAAAGCTCTGAGAAAAATTAATTTAGGTCACTTATTTTCTGATGCTTCATTTTTATATATGTTATTCAGACAACTATTCTAAAACGTTTTGCAAACGGACAGACCGATCCAAGGGGCCAAACATTCCCCAGACCCAATTTTAATGTCGCTGAGAGTATGAGCGTGTTATATTTATTGATTAAATATAATGAAGTGTAAGCAAGATACTCTAATTCGTTATAGATTCTAGTCCTAATCCTATCATGGATACTAGGAAATAAAGATAAAACAAAATTCCATAATAATCTCATAATATTTATTCTCTAAATATATTGAAAAACACAACCACCGGCTCGGAAGGCAGATTCTATCGAGAGGAAGCCTACCCTCTGACCAAGAACTGGTCAGAAACTCGATAGTCAGTTTTTAAAATCACAATGTACGATTTTCACACTTTCAAATCAACAAAATATAGTTAGCATATGTTATCATCATATTATACCAAATATGTACGATCCTAACACAAAATATATTTTCTCAAAGTATCTAATATCACAACTATTACTAAGAAAAATTACTTAGCTTGTATAGTCTCGTGGTCGATGAACAACTGACATTATTTCTGTAAACACCTTATTTATACGATTGGATTCCCGCCATTTTGAACACAAAATATTTGCACAATATTTGTTAATATTGTGCAGTTTCTAAAATACATTTTAAGTTCTACTTATTATACATCTATTAATTAGAACTTGTGTTAAAACCATTTGCCCAATGATTAATGCCTATAAATACTTTTGGACAATATCCTACGGATTTCTACAACATGTTTTACAAACTCACATTTAGAACATCGCGCAACATGATGATACGATGTTAAAAAATGTTGCTACAATAATAAATATTTCACAAAATAATCTTTAAAATCTATTTGAAAAATTGTTATAGGTACATTTTAGTTATTTATTAATGATTTACAAATAATCTGTCAAGCGCGGGCATTATCCGTGCGCATGAGTGCGAGTGAGACATACCTGAGTGTTATTGCGCTCTCTCTTTCTCTCCTTCGGTTTACTCTTACTCACTAGTCAATGTATGGCGTCTGTTGTATAAAATATTTGTCCGATTTTTTGGAGTTTTGTAAGGTTCGTTAGCAATAAATAATTATTTGAAAAGATTGCTGTTATTTAATTAAATTATTAATACTTTGTAAACCTCTTGATATTTACTTTAAAAAATTTAAATTAATTCGATTAAAAAAAATGAAAATCATAAAACAAGGTTTGTAAGGCTAAGATTATTGCGGTCAGACGAGCACTTTTCTCAAAGTTAATCTTTGATTATTTACGTGATTTTCTAATTATTCTTTTTAAAAATTAATTCTCTATTAAATAAAACAAATATGAAAAAGCAAATTTTAAACTGACAGGCGTTAATTACTAATAGGTATGCATTTTTATTTACATTTCAACATTAATTCCGACTTATACATACACGCATAATACGCACGGATAATGCCCGCGCTCATACTCTCAGCGACATTAAAATTGGGTCTGGGGAATGTTTGGCCCCTTGGATCGGTCTGTCCGTTTGCAAAACGTTTTAGAATAGTTGTCTGAATAACATATATAAAAATGAAGCATCAGAAAATAAGTGACCTAAATTAATTTTTCTCAGAGCTTTGAAGCGTCTGTAAGGTAAAACCGCCGACCGCATGTGTCTGGGAGTAATGAATACTGATTTTTAACGATATAGTGTAAAATATATGTTAAAATCAGCTATCAGAATTTAAGTGAGGTGAGCAGTGTTTTTATGTACCTTGATTAATTGCTACCTGAAAATTGGCCGTCTGGCCAAGGTAGCAACTAGTCATATGATCATAGTACACCCCACCACTACTCACTCGTATATATTTTGTCCATCAGAAAATGAGTGACGTCTGGGGGCTCTGGGATCTTCCTCTATTGGCACTGGATTGAAATGTATGTGAAATGTAAATATGACATAATTTTTCCAGAATGAAACCCTCAATAGATGTAGACTCTCTGCGCTCGGAGCACGAGTCGGACGAACAGTGGGAGGTGAGGCGCAACTTCATGCTGGAACACAAAGACAACTTCGAGGAGGCTGAGCTGATCACACTGGCTCAGCTGTTCACCAACATCGAGTTCTTGGGCTGCAGGTAATAGCAATGGGGTACTTTACTCAATTTTTTTTATAGTCCGTAAGTTAGATTAACAAAAAAGATTGAATATGTATTTTTGGCTTTATCTTTAATAATAATAAAGCTTTATAAATAAGTGTCCCATGTTGGTCTGGGACTTGGCCCATGTTGAACTAGGAAAAAAAAATGTGCCAATTGTGGTTCTTGCCTTGCATATCGTAAGAGGCGTCTAATGGTTTACAGGCTTTTTGGTATGTGACTCGGTAGGCGACGAGTTAGCCACTTGTCACACCTTTCCATCCAACCCAGCCCACTGTCCCATGTTGGTCTGGGACTTAAAAGAATATGCCAATTGTAGTTCATGCCTAGCATGTTGTTAAAGGCCACTAATGGTATATCGGGTTTTAGGTACCTATGTGATTGTGTAGGCGTCAAGCTAGCCACTTGTCACTACTTTTTCAAAATTTTTTATCTAACCCAGCCCAGTTTTATTTTTGGCTGAATGTGGTTAAAGGGGCCTGCTGCCCGTTTGACTCTGCCTACCCCTTCGGGGATTACGGGCGTGATATTATGTAATGTAATTATGGGGATTCTACACCATTCAGCCTAAGTCAACTGCACTAATTTAAAAAGATATAATTGTCATCCAATTTGTAAAGTTCCCTTATCTAAATTAAAAGACAGTCGCTTTAATGTAATAGCTTGACTTAATCTAAGATAATGGTTCAAGCTGCCCCTTATCAAGAACACAATATTACACCATGCATATCTTTTCCAGATACCCACCCGAGACAATGAAGAGGATATCCATGCTCTCCGAGAAGGTATCGGCCAAGTACAGAGAAAGCCGTAAGAATAAACTCAAGCGGACATTCATGCAAGCCAGTGACGCAGCCGAACAGAAGGCTAAAAGGACTTTTAACAACAACAAGAAATAGTTGTAAGCTATAGTTACTTATATATACTTTTATTATATAGTTACATATATATACTTTTATTATAGCCTTTTAGTGTTGAAGTTTCTGATTTTTTTTTTTTTTGATTTGAAGCAATTCAGGATTCCATGATGAAATTCAAATAAGGATATCTCTGACTAATGATTTTAACATGACAACAATTTTACAATAATTTGTTTCAAGGTACTATGGAAGCTGAATATTGATATATATATAAATATTTATTCTTTATTGCACTAAAAACAATTACAGAAATTAGAGACAAATATAGCAGTTTCGCTTTTATCGCTAGAAACAATCTCTTCCAGACAATCAACTGGTAGTTGAAAATAAGCTACTGGAAAAAGAGGCAGTGCAGTTATTATTATAAATAAAGGCGAGACATACATGTTTTCATATACCACAAATATTTTTGTAAATTTAAGACTCAAAATGAAAGGCTGTAATAGAATGACCTTATTTTATTTGATTAGATAAATAATTCAATGAATGGTTGATAAATTGTGTGATTTTGAAGCGATTCAAAATTCAATTATTTCATTAACGATATTTCTAAGTTTCATGTAAAAGTACATAAAAAAATAAAAACTGTAAATGCAATAAAAAACTTTTTATTAAAATAATTTGATTTACAAAATCGTGTAATACCATTTCTTACATAGAACACCTCATATACATACATAAGCTCAGAACAACCCAATGTATTATAAATGTAAACAAGAGCACATTTAATACTAGGTATAATAATTTTATATTTTTATAATTCATAACTTTTTCTTATCAATCTTGCATCAGATTACATCTTTTATAATGAGTAACACATAACTCATAGTATAATTTTTAAATAGGGATGTTGACACTATTCATATTTAATTTTTGTAATATCAATAGGCTAGATGACTAAAAAATTCTGTATAGTCCGTCAGTTAGATTATAAAAAAATATTGAACACGTATTTTTTTATTTATTTGTCAAACAAACATTGACGAAGATACAATGCATTCAAGTTGCGCGTGACGTCACACTTTCGTAAAATTTTTACTAACGTCGTCGCAAGCCCCCACTCTAAAACTTTGTGCTCATTATCTTTGTGATTTTTTGTTAATTTGATAAAGCGAAAAATATGTGTCTAGTATTTTTGTATAATCTAACTGACGGACTAAATAGAATTATAGTTTTTTAATGCAGTCATCATCCCTATTCTGTAAAAGAAGTATTGTAGTATGTCGTAAAACCTTATTGATTTTGAATTATATTGAGAGTTGGATTTAAATTTTACAAAAATAGCTTTATATGTAGTCAGTTGACTATATGAACTAGTGACGTCATATGACAAGCCCATACAAAATATATAAAGTGATTGCATTTTGACAGCTTTTAAAAAGTATCTTAATGAAGGTTTTCAAAAAACAAAAACCGCCAGGTGGCCTTTGGTCTTATCACTGTCACTATTGGCTCCTTGTTGACAGCATGTCAGTTTGTTCTGAAAACCTACCAATGAGGAGGGTGACAAGACCGCAAGTCACAGTGACGCCATCTTTTGGATGTTTGAATTCAAAAAACCCTCATTGATTTGCCAGTCAACATCCCTATTGCGATAGAGGCAAAACGATACCAACAAAAATCTCATGTAACTACAGATACCTCTTTCTCTGTCTTTAGACTCTTTTTCAACACATCAATATAACATTTGAGCAACTGTTATTTCACAAACAAGAGCGGATACAATCCTTTACAGGTTAATATTAAAGTAAAGGCCATAAATTAGACTGTTAGATATCCAACAACATCACATACATTGATCCGACTCCGAGGTAATTAGCTTAAGCACTTGTGTGACGGATAACAGAATCAACAGTGGTATTACAAATATATACTTAAATATTAACACCCAGACATAGAATAAACACAAGTATTCAGCACTCGAATGTTTGTCCTAGGTGGGGATCGACCCACAACTCTTAGCGCATGGGGCAGGGTCATGACAGAATGCGCCATCGAGCCAGTCAAAAGAATACAGTCGAGTTGGTTCAGAATTTAAATGTGAAAAAAAAATATTAAGTGGCTAGCTCTCGCCTACACAATCACAAATATAGTAAAAGTCCAGTCAGAATAATGTATTAGATATTAGAAAATAAGTTGCCCGAACACATCTGCTTATAGTCAGAAAGACTGATCGCAAGATTAGGAACAGAAAAAAAAAAAGATAATATAATAAATAATTCGGATGTGGACACCATTTATATTTAATTTTGAAATATAAAATCTTATTGATTTTCAATCATATTGAGTCTAAGATTTTTAATTTAAAAAAAACTGCATAATATTAAGTCAGTTGACTATACAAACTAGTGACGTCACACGTTGACAAGCCCATACAAAATCTATAAAGTGATTTCGTTTTGACAGCTCTTAAAAAGTATCTCAATTGACTAGCCAGTCAACATCCCTATTGCCTACCCCGCTAGGGAAGTGGCGTGAAGTTTAGTTAGTTAGTTAGAATAAAAACCCTGTAGTTTATCTTGAAACCCTGGGGTCATCACATCGTAATCCGCCCTTGTTTATACAAGCATAACTATAGTTTTCATATGAGATTATTTTACATATATCTTGCGGCACAGATTTATCAATGCCATACATAATATTTCAAGCAAGAAATCACATCTTTTACCACCCTTGACAATATAATGTACAAAGTAATTTTTAGTATATGCGAAACCACTTGCCTAATAACTTAACTCATTATTCTAAACAAACAAACAACATCACGCCCATAATCCCCGAAGGGGTAGGCAGAGTCAAAGGGCCAACCGCCCCCTTTAACCACATTCAGCCAAACATAAAACTAAGCTCGATTAGATGGAAAATTGTGAAAAAGGTAGTGACAAGTGGCTAGCTCGTCGCCTACACAATCACATACCTAAAGCCGATATAACATTAGTCGCCTTTGCGACATGCTAGGCAAGGAATGCAGCACAATCTTTTTAGGTCTCAGACCAACATGAGCAAAGGGCTGGGTTAGATGGAAAATCGTGAAAAAGTAGTGACAAGTGGCTCATTATTCTAAGAGACCAATTTTAATCAGCTGTTCAGTGGTGGACTAACCGGAGTCTAACCGGGGACTAACTGGGGGGGCGGACCACCCCTTCCGCCCACTAGGGGCCTCGTACAGCTCTTTGCCGCCCCAGGTCTAAAGGTGGCTTAGTGCGCCACTGCAGTTGTTCAACTTTTATATGAAAAGTAATAAAAATGTTTTGCAAACTTTAATAAATTAAGTTATTTAGAAGAATTACTTAAATAAGTTGGTAAGTGGTTTCGCATAAACTAAAACTAACCTTGTATGTATATGCAATTTCATATAATCAGTCGACTAGCTATATTAAAGAATAACTCACTTCGGCATAAAACATCAGTTAGGTTGCCTGCCATCCACACCAGCGGTCTCTCACAGCACCTTTGTTCAATAAATATGCACAAAATAACACTGTTCACATCGTAACACTATCAGATTGTGGTCAGTCTCTTGTCCGAAGCCCCCAAACCGAGGTCCTTCTGGTACCAACTGTGGGTCTGGCGATGGCGCTGAAAAATAAAAATAAATTTTATTAACTTAAATAATCATAAATATCCGACTACATCACATACATTTATCTGATTCCAAGGTAAGTAGCTTAAGTAGTTGTGTTACGGATATTAGAAATAACAGTGTTATTATAGTTACAAATATATACTTAAATATTGGACTTTAACACCCAGACACTGAACAAACACAAGCATTCATCACATAAATATTTGTCCTGGGTGGGGATCGAACCCACAATTCTTGGCGCATGGGGCCGTAATTTAATATATTTTTTTATATTATAGTTTTTTTTTCTTCATATTTATTTACATACCTATTATTTTTTTATAAAAAAAATATAATAGGGATGTTGACTGGCTAGTCAATTGAGATACTTTTTAAGAGCTGTCAAAACGAAATCACTTCATAGATTTTGTATGGGCTTGTCAACGTGTGACGTCACTAGTTTGTATAGTCAACTGACTTAATATTTAAGATATTTAATTTTACAAAAACTGCTAGTGTTTATAACTCAATTTGATACAAAATCAATATTTCAAAATTAAATATAATGAATGCCAACATCCCAATTGGTTGGGATCAGAATAAAAATAATTTGAATAAGCCTGAGGGAAAACATTGTCGTCCAGTCGCCTTCACAAGGCATACGTATACGGCTGGCAGGCGCGTCACCTGAACATGAACTGGTTGATCTGTATGGCGGGCAGCGCGCCGCGCAGCGCGCTCAGCGACGCGCTGTGCAGCATGCCCCACACCTCCAGGTACTGCAGCGACACCATGCAGCTCAGTTTCCTGGCGACAGGGGACTGACGTTACTGACACGAACTTCGATATCGTTTATACTTATATTCTTAAAATAACTTTTTAGGATGCCGATTGGCCGATGCTGTTGATGATGACCGTCATATGACTTTTGAATTTGATAAAATTTGGTAATTAGTTCAAGAGATTTTTCCAATAACGATTTCGGAATTTAAATGTAACATATTGTAGTTTATTTGAGAAATAAAACGACTTCAACGGATAAAAGGTACCTTTCAGTGTGTAAAACTAAACTTATATTCAAAACCAATGAATGCATTTCTTCAACGACCGATCCAGCTGACACAGAGGTGTCTCCGCTCCCGCTCCGCTACTCACGTGAGCACATGAGGCGGCAGCAGGTAGCAGCGGCTGAGCGCCAGGTGCTCGAGCCTGGCGAGCGTCTGCACCGCCTGCACGCCCCCCACGGACAGCCGCGAGCAGTCCGACAGGTCCAGCTGCAGCAGCGCTCCACCAGCTGCAGCACACAGAGGTGTCTCCGCTCCCGCTCCGCTACTCACGTGAGCACATGAGGCGGCAGCAGGTAGCAGCGGCTGAGCGCCAGGTGCTCGAGCCTGGCGAGCGTCTGCACCGCCTGCACGCCCCCCACGGACAGCCGCGAGCAGTCCGACAGGTCCAGCTGCAGCAGCGCTCCACCAGCTGCAGCACACAGAGGTGTCTCCGCTCCCGCTCCGCTACTCACGTGAGCACATGAGGCGGCAGCAGGTAGCAGCGGCTGAGCGCCAGGTGCTCGAGCCTGGCGAGCGTCTGCACCGCCTGCACGCCCCCCACGGACAGCCGCGAGCAGTCCGACAGGTCCAGCTGCAGCAGCGCTCCACCAGCTGCAGCACACAGAGGTGTCTCCGCTCCCGCTCCGCTACTCACGTGAGCACATGAGGCGGCAGCAGGTAGCAGCGGCTGAGCGCCAGGTGCTCGAGCCTGGCGAGCGTCTGCACCGCCTGCACGCCCCCCACGGACAGCCGCGAGCAGTCCGACAGGTCCAGCTGCAGCAGCGCTCCACCAGCTGCAGCACACAGAGGTGTCTCCGCTCCCGCTCCGCTACTCACGTGAGCACATGAGGCGGCAGCAGGTAGCAGCGGCTGAGCGCCAGGTGCTCGAGCCTGGCGAGCGTCTGCACCGCCTGCACGCCCCCCACGGACAGCCGCGAGCAGTCCGACAGGTCCAGCTCCAGCAGCCGCGGGCAGCGCTCCACCAGCTGGATCACCACTGGAAGATAACACAGGTTCGATGAGTCATACACATTCCTCACACACGTCCGTATCCTGGCAACACTGGAACAGAGACAAGTTTGATGAAGAGAATTAAATACCCTCCCACACAAAAAGCGTGGCGTGGAAAGGGTTAAATATCAGTACCCCAGCAATACTGGCATAGAGACAAGTTTGTCAAAATCAAGCAATCCAGATGGGTCCAGCATTATTTGAACTTTGCTGGATGCGGCGTCATGAACTGGATCCAACAAAAAACGCCGCTACATTGCAATTGCAGTCAGTATCCTGTCAGTAAACACATGACATGATCGTGTCATAAATAAACGGCGCGTCAGTAACCTGTCAATGCACACACGACATGGTCGTATTAAAACAAGGGAGCGTCAGTACCCTGTCAATGACAACATGCCGACGTATATGTCAGTATCCTGCCAATACTAATATGTGTCGGTATATTGACATTGACAGGATTGGACGTTCGGTTACACGTTGTGTCTTTGACATCAGACGCTGACAGGATACTGACGCATGGCTACTGTATTTGAACGCTTTTGTCAGCGGCAGTCAATACCCTGTTTTCTGGCGACCAGGATTGATTAGCAAAATGGTTATATGTTTAAAAATTTTAAATTTGTTGTCAGTCCCCATATATGTGTCAATAAATGCCGATTGTTGTATATATTTTTCCACAACTTGAATTAAATTTCAGCTATTTCCTGCGATGCTATATAACCGAGCCAAGTGTATTCACAGCACAAATCACGGATGACCCCGGTCCCCGGTACCCACTGTCGTCAGTCATGATCCTGGCGCCGCCCACGTTGAGCCGCTGCAGCTTCTGCGGCAGGCGCCGCACCAGCACGTTCAGGGCGTCCTCGCTCAGGCTGCACCAGGAGATGTTCAGCGCCTGCAAGCTGGACCGAGGTCAAGGGTCAGTCGGACACCACAATTGGAATGTTGACACCATTTATATTTAATTTTGAAATATAAAATCTGAAAAAGAAAGTATCGTAGTATGCTGTTAAGCCTTATTGATTTTGTATCATATTGAGTCTAAGATTTTTAGCTTATTTTAGCAACCCTTTGGCTTATAATGAAAATATTACCTGGTGCATCCAGCCAGTATGGAGGCAAGACCTACATCTGTAATCCCCTGCGCCATCGTCAAATTTAATGTTTCTAGATTACTACAATTACCTGAAAAACAATTAAACGGCTATTAGACGTTATTATATATAGTTTCTTGCGGCACCTCTTCTCATCAGTCAGGGTAAAAAAGTGTGATGTGCAAAAGAATTTGTTACAAATCTACTTGCAGAAATAAATCATTACATTTATAAAAAAAATATATATCTTTATTTACCAAGAATACAGCCAAAACATGAAATTGTACTGTGACATGGGTGGTATAGTGTGGGCACTAGTCCTGTCTTGTGGGCATCAAACAAAGGAAATTGCAGCAGAAACTTTTTAGTTTCTGCTGCAATTTCCTTATATATATACCCCGCTAGGGAAATGGCGTGAAGTTTAGTTTTCTAAACTTCACGCCATTTCCCTAGCGGGGTAGGCAGAGAGAACCGAACGCCAGAATAGCAGAATTGCAGCAGAACATAGTAGTTATTTCGAAAATACAAATACTGATTATTTTTATCGATAATTAGAAAAAAAAAACATGAATTAAATTCAAATACTCTTATTGAGTTAATTAAAATTAAATTTTTCGTCTCATATTGGTCTGGGACTTTGCCCCTGTTGATCTGGGACGAAGGAAAAATAATGTGCCAACTGTGGTTCTTGCCTAGCATGTCGTAAAAGGCGACTAATGGTTTACGGGCTTTTGAGTGTGTGGATTGGCGACGAGCTAGCCACTTGTCACTCCGTTTTTTTTTTTGTGTATATAAATTTGTAATACCACTGTTGATTCTGATATCCGTAATACAAGTGCTTAAGCTACTTACCTCGGAGTCAGATCAATGTATGTGATTTAGTTGGATATTTATTTATTTATTTATAAACTCACCAATTAATTCACAAGTTTTATCTTCTAGCTGCACACTTTCTAAACTAAGTTTCTTGAGTCCCGGACATCTTTCTAATAGACAATTGAGGCTCTTGTTGTCTATGGTGCAGATGCTGAGGTCTAGATACTGGATGCGGGAGGGGCACGGCGGAGTGGGGGGGTGCCATTCGCCTATCTGAAATATGGGAAAAGTCCAATCACTATTCACTTATCCTGGTACATATAGTCCAATATACTATATATACCAGGACTTCCCAACCAGAGGGGGGCACGCCCCCTAAGGGGGCGTAGGGAAATGTTAGGGGGGGCATAATGCTTTTCCGAAAAAAGAAATCTATTCAATGCGTAGGTGAATTAAAAAATAAAACTGTAAAATTATTATTATTTACACCTAAGGGGGGGCATGAAAATATAATTTTTGGTCCGGGGAGCCTCCGTGGAATAAAGGTTGGGAAATCCTGATCTATACTAATATAATAAAGCTAAAGAGTTTGTTTGTTTGCTTGAACGCGCTAATCTTAGGAACTACTGGTCCGAATAAAAAAAAAAAATTGTGTTGTATAGTTAATGAATCGAGGAAGGCTATATAACATTAACCATAAATGTGGGTGAAACGCGAGCACAGCTAGTTAACCATAAACGCGGATGAAGCTGCTGGAATTAAAAATAAACCGACTTCAAAAACGAACCTAGTAAAAGTAAAGAATAAAGTAACTTAGGCCAAAGTAATACATTTGAAGTCGGTGCCAAGTAAATGCTTAAATTGGTATAGGTACAATTTTATCACTCAACAGATATATTTTCGGTGATAATTACCTTTTTTTTTTTTTTTTTTTAGTTGGGGGAAACTCCCACGATCCCTCACCCTCTACTCGGGGAAGCAGAGGGCGGTGTGTCGGACTCGAACCGACTAAAACCCCAACGTGGCCTCCAGCGGCGCAGTCCCGGAGGAGCCTGGATCCCCACTGTCGGGACTATACGACTGCTCCTCCGGTGATGCGCGTGCCGCGCTACGCGGCCCACCTCGCGCGGCGGTGGTCGATGCTGTGCAGCCCACGACAACAGTCGTCGGATGCACAGCACCGAGCACGCGCGCGCGTCGAGACATGCCAGGCCACCCAGCATGTCTCAACCACTCCGCCCAGGATTCAGACGCCGATCATCCCCGTGACCGGCGTCGTGGGCCCACTCTCGCGCTGTGCCCTCTGCTAAGCCAGAGGGGCACGCGGAGAGCGCCTCGTCGAAGGGGCCGCCTTCCACCCGGCGACCCAAATTGAGGGCAGAGCCCTGTCGTCGCAAAGGGAGAGCGTCGAGACGCTCGATCCCTCTGCGACCCACCACGACGCGACCCAGCGCGCCCCTGTCGGGTTGCCGAGGATAGGGAGGCGAGCAACGACAACACTCAGCTCCTCCTCTTCCTCGGCAACCCTGGTCTGGTCGCAATGGGCCTGTATACAGCCGGACCGCCGCAACTGCCCGGTAGCAAGTCGTGCAGTTGCGGCTCACCTCGGGGTCCTTCTTCGCTTCAGCCCTGCCACGTCAGGGCCTACTAAGCCCCCCCGGTACGACAAACCGAGGACCCCGGCGGGGGGGCGGTGATAATTACCTACTAATATTAGCTTTACTTCTACCAAGTCATTGTTTAACTTGTCACCGACTTCAAAATGATAACTATTAAAATAAATTAAAAAAATTTAAAAAAAATATATAATATATGGTCAAATTGAGAAACTCCTCCTTTTTTTGGACTCGGTTGAAAATAGGATTCACTCAGTGTCTAGTGGACCAATGGACCCAACCATACCGGCGTTTACCGCTGAACGGACCCGTTGAATCATTCACTCACCTCTGAACTAGCGAGTCTGACTATGATAGGCTTCCTGTCCAGTATCCTGCCCAGCGCGTCCTTGTTCAAGGTCTTGTTGCCTAAGTCCAGCCGCTGCCAAAGAGTCTCGTCTGACGCAACTCTGTGCCATCTGCAATAAGAACAAAATATTCCCTATATATTTGAGCGGTGGTAGCTCAATGGTAAGGACACGCGCCTCTTAACCGAGGAATGCGGGCGGTGAGGGAAAACATCGTGATGAAGCCTGCAAATTCAAACAACTTTGGATTTGTAACCATGATCCAAAAATTGTCTGGTTACCCTATCTTAGTGTTACGAAGGTCAGATTGGCAGTCGCTTCAATGTAATTACCAGACTCGCTAAATCCTGGATCATGGTCTAAACTCTAAGCTGACCCCGTCTAAGCACGGGACATAACGCTAGGAAGATGATGATTCCCTAAAATATGGTTGAGTGAAGCGATGGCTAACACATACGTCATGCTTGGGAACAGGTGCCGCCTGCGGGGACTGGTCTGCTCTGGTCGGGTCAAGTTTTTGGTTTGTAATATATATTTTTATTTTGATACTCTACAACAGGCCCACACTAAAACGTGGTTCAAAGTTAATTATGATTCATACACCTTGTATAAATTGTATTGAAAAGAGTAACTACCGAGTTTCTTGCCGGATTCTTCTCGGTAGATACAACATTCCGAACCGGTGGTAGAATCATATAGCTGTGGCTTTACCTGTATTTGACGATTTATAAGTGTTTCCTTGAAACCTTTATATAAATAGAGAATATTTTGACTTTGACTTTGACTTTGAACACACTTAACATCACGCCCATTATCCCCGATGGGGTAGGCAGTCTTAGAGGCAGTAAGCCTTAGCCCCTTTAACCACATTCAGCCAAAAATAAAACTGGGCTGGGTTAGATGGAAAATTGTGAAAAAGCAGTGACAAGCGGCTAACCTGTCGCCTACACAATCACACACCCAAAACCCGATATACCGTTAGTCGCCTTTTACGACATGCTAGGCAAGAACCACAGTTGGCACATTCTTTTTTTTTTGGTCAGATCAACATGGGCAAGTCCCAGACCCACATGGGAAAAGGCAGACCTATTTGCCCGGATGCACAATTTTGCAGACCTGCAGAATTTTGCAAAATAGGGCCTTGCACCTTGCGGCAAAATGGGGCCTCGTGTCTTGCGGCAAAATAGAGCCTCGTGTCTTGTGGCAATATAGGGCCTTGTACCCAGAGGCAAAATGAAGCCTCATATCTGGAGGCATGATTGGGCCTCGTACCCGGAGGCAAACTCGGGCCTCGGACCAGGAGGCATTGGGCCTCGTACCCGGAGGTAAAATGGGGCCTCGTATCCAGAGACAAAATGGGGCCTCGCACCGGAGGTATAATGGGGCCTCACTCCCAGAGGCAGAATGGGGCCTCGTACCTAGAGGCAAAATGGGGCCTCGCACCCAAAGGCTAAATGGGGCTTCGTACCCGGAGGTAAAATTAAGCTCCTTGCGCGTCGGCAAAATGTGCCTACTCCCTGACGGCAAAGGCAGGCCTACTTTCCTACGCCAAAAATGAGCCTACTCCCCTATTGTGCGCTTGGGCAGCCACCGGAAAACGCTCAGGATCACTTCGCTCTCAAGCATGTCGGTCACCCATCAGTGTAGCGCACGTACCTCTTGCACACCAGCATGCAGTGCGCGAGCGTGCGCTTGGGCAGCCACCGGAACACGCTCAGGATCACCTCGTCTGACAACACGTCGAAGGAATCTGCACCGGCGGGGGAACACTTCGCTCTTCTGGTGATGATCAGCTCCTCCTCTTGGCTAAAGCTGTCGACAATCAGATCAATCAGACAAAATGTTTCAGGTAATCCAAGGTAAGCATCATACTCGCCTCCTTTGGTGAGCAAAACAGTGTAACAGTGTAAAGTCCAAATTTTACCCCTGGACTTTCCAGGTTGCTCTTT
>OX596228.1:709110-782242 GCA_951394215.1 Glyphodes perspectalis
CCCTCGGGGTCCAAGCACGCAGACAGTGCTGACACCTGATTTTTTGTTAATTTGATAAAGCAAAAAATATGTGTCTAGTATTTTTGTATAATCTAACTGACGGACTGAATAGAATTATAGTTTTTAATCAACATCATCCCTATTATTAGGCAAATTATGGGGAAAATGTCTAACCAATATCTGACCAAAATCGAAACACTAGAAAATATGTAGAACATAACATTACTGATATAATTAAGGAATTGGTGTATAGTTATAATAAAAACAGTTTGGTATTATTATTCATGTAATATACATTTTATCATCACACCCAAAATACCCGAAGGGGTAGGCAGAGCAAATGGGCAGCTAGACCCTCTGACCACATTCTGCCAAAAATTAAAACTATGCGGGAATAGATTGAAAATTGTGATAGTGTAGTGACAAGTGGCTAGCTCGTCGCCTACACAATCACACACCCAAAAGTCGCCTTTTACGACATGCTAGACAAGGTACAATATTGGCACATTCTTTTTAAGTCTCGGTCAAACATGGAATCAGTTTTAAATTTTTGGTTGAATTTGGTTGCGCCTGAAAGGGGCTGGCTGCCCCTTCGACTGTCCCTACCCCTTCGGGGATTATGGGTATAATGATATGTATCTATATGTGTTTGTGAGAAAATGGAGCACACCAGAAGACAACTCTCGCACTCAGCAACAACAGTGTTTCATTACCAACACACTAGCTTGTGGCTAGTCAGCACTCGCCAACAATAACTTTGTCTACTTAAGTAATATGCACATCATGTTTCAAATGTCTTGCGTGACAACCATATAAGGTTAGTTAGGCTAGTTTGTTTTTATAGAGTCTAGAAAATCATACATACACTCACCTCAAATATATTATACACATTGAGTTTACGAAGATTAATGTTTTATACTCTTTCAGGCAAATTTATTTCAATCCTAGTAGAATGGATTGAAATAAATTTTCTAATACAAATAGAGATTAACATAAATTCACACATGTTCTAGATTTTTATTGAGGAAAATAGGTCATTTATTGAATGATTAACATAAATCTTTATATAGTACTTTCAATGTTGAACAATTTGTTTGTTTGTGTTACTTAGAAGTAGTGGCGTAACGATAGGGTGACAGAAAGGGGAAAAATACCACGAGAATTCTTTCAGAGCAAGTCCCAAGGGGATCATTATGTTGAAAACTGACACTGTTTGCACAAAGCGAGAATCCCTTCTTTTGCATAAGCCAAAGACCTCAAATTGTATAGTAATACCACTGCTGAGAGGTAAAGTAGCGAAACATCGTCATACTCACTAATCTCCGTTTGTTTTCAATCGAGTTCCTAACTCGCGTGGTCAGTCTGTTCAAATTGAGGGACTGCGGGGGATCCGGCACGGCCGTCACCTCCTTCTTGATCTGTACATCGCTGACCAGCGACAAGTTGACGATATTCACGTCGTGCCTCTTAGGATTGCCGCTGGACGACGGACATTTCAGTATCAACATCTTCGTCTGTGGATCGAAAGCCAGCACTTCGCCTTCAATGTCCTCGTTGTAACATGTCTTCGTCGCCACGATGCTCCCGATGGTGAAGCAGTCAGACTCGACGGCCGACATAATCGCGTTGCGTCTAGCGCGTGGAGGTAGATGGCATGTGACACGGCTGTAATTATGTAAAAGTAATGTGCTTGTTTGTAGAACTCAATCCGCCATGGATAGTTTGACAGGTGAGTGCCACAGATTTTTTTTGTTTGGCGTGCGTGTGCGTTTACGGGGATCGTTGGGTGTGTTTAAGGTCGAGTTTACACGTGATGTTTTTTGACGTTACGTTGAACGTTCAGCCATTTGCATTCCATGATGAATTGTTAAACGAGTTTCTCAAATGTTTGTTTTTTTTATTTGTAGATACAATAGATTTGTTGATTTTTATTACTTACACCAAGTAAATTGAAATCTCTTTTTTGGTTTATAATCGCAAGTAGTAGCTATCCAAACGCCTCCGAAATTTATAATCGAGTATTTATTATTTTGAGTAATATATGGTGTTTTACTGGTATTAACTGTTAATTCAGTTCGGGCAAATTCTAAGCCAAATCATCCAATATGGGTTTTCACAAATACAAAAACCGCCAGATGGCACGAGGGAGTCTCGTCTCTGAGTACTGAAACTAATAGAGATGACATAACTACGAAAAAGTGCAGCCCAAATTTCAGTGAGAAACAAATATGGCGCCTTTATTTAGTGTCATTCCACTTTACTTATTTACATACAAACAATTTATTTATGACGATGTTTTTGAATGTTACAAGTTAGATAAGATATAATCACAAATTTTATCAATATTGGCACAATAAACTGCAAATTCCACTGACATTGACAACTTAAAGCGAGAAACCAAAATGGTAAGCCAGCTTAACTTAGGCATTTCTATGACATCATTGATGATGTTTACCGAAAATAGATAAGTCAAATATATTGTTGTCTCTTTTTACGTGCAGTATTGCAGCCTTGTTAAAGAGAAATAGATAGAGGTTTATGAATACAATATCGATATTAATCATATTTGTATAGCAGATTGTTCGTATAGAACATTAGGTCGTCTCCTTATGTTTCAATACTCAGAGCTATTGGCTCATTGTTGACATCATGTCAGTTTGTTCTGAAAACCTACCAATGAGGAGGGTGACAAGACTGTACGTCACAGTTGCGTTACTATCTTAAGTTTTTATTCAAAATACCATATTATAATGCATCCAAGAATGAAGATAAGGCAGAAACATCTATCTTTGAACACTTCAGCAGTCATGATTATTATCATCATGAACTATATATAATTAACGCAAAGGACAAGAGTTTAGTCTAGTCTAGTTTTGTTGATCAAACAGGTATGTCTCGGGTCTGGGTGTTCATAGTATGTTCTTAAATTCTCCGTAACACATACTATGGCCATTTATTTTAGAATCAGATCAATGTATGTGATATTGGCTTCTTATTACCCTACATTATAGCATCACTTTGGCCCTTCTGTGCTTATTGCCTAGCATGTCGTAAAAGGCGACTAATGGTATATCGGGTTGGGTGAGTGATTGTGTAGGCGACGAGCTAGCCACTTGTCAATATCTACTTTTTCACAGATTGCGCATTGCCAGCCCGGAATGAGAAATAAGTTTTTCCACTTCTGCTTTAGAAAGCATGTTAAGGAATAAATTGGTCTTGCGCCTGACCTCTCACCGCTCATGTCGGTGCCGTGTCATCGGAATATGAGAGTTAAGGAACAGAAAGTGCACCTGTTGAACAACTTTTTTACAATTTTCCGTCTAATCCAGCCCAGTTTTATTTTTTGGCTGAATGTGGTTAAGGGGACTGCCCCTTTGACTCTACTTACCCCTTCGGGGATTATGGGCATGACGTTATGCTGTGTTTAGTGATTAAATGGATATCCAACGACATGCTTCATGCAGGTCGTCTACAAAAATATAATCTCTACAATTGAGGAGAACATTCGATAAATATAATACCCTTCGTGGTCAGGACCTATATCCGTCGGGAAAACGAAACGATACCGCGATGTAAATGCGTACAGCGCCATCTGTTGATGAATAACGGCACTGTCGTTGCGATACGGCGATTTAACTGCGTACGGCGCCATCTGTTGAGCAATAACGGTACTGTCGATGAGATTGGCGCCCAACGTGGGGTTGATTAATACGGTGATGATGATATGGGTCATTTTGGCCTGGTCCTCTGGTTGGTTGGTCTGGGGCTCGAATTGATGTAAATACCAGACTCACTTAATCCTCGAGCATGGTTTAGGCGGACCCCGACTAAGCACGAGACATGACGCTAGGAAGAAGATAAAATAACTTAAAGAGGAGTTAGTCGAAATAATACAGCCGATTGATAAAAATGCATATCCTTATATTTTAAGCACTTAACTTAATAATGAATAAAATGACACGTCGTGTTTACGATATAATATTTACATTCAAATTTCGCAACTACTAACCAAAGAGGGGGGTAACCGTTTTTTATATAGAGACCCAAAAAATTGAATTTAAAACTTAAAAAAAAACGGTACACCCCAATATCGACACATTCACAATGATATCCCGTATAAGAACCAAACCAATTTCGAATAAATTAAAAACATGAAGTTCAAGAGGCGAGCGAGGCGTGTAAGGATCGTGCCATATGGCGTTCGGTTCTCTCTGCCTACCCCGCTAGGGGACTGGCGTGAAGTTAGTTAGTTATTCAAAAACATGTTTCTAAAATAATTAATTCAAAATTGGTTAAGGCAACACAATAAATTAAGCGCTGAACCTTAAATTTTATTTAACTTTAACCAGTTGGCGAAGTCTTGTATCGGAGGCCAAGACCCAATTTGGGTTGCTGAGCCATCGGAGTTAGTTTTTTAACCAGTTAAGTTAAAACTTGAGTCAAACTTTAACACATATCCTATTGAGTGGACTCATTGTGGATATGCCACAGTGGCATGACAGTGTACCGGCCAAGTCCCTCGCGATATACGCACTAAAACTGTCGCATACAACAAAATTACGAGCGAAACGAATACAGAATCAAAATGGATACAATAATTCACATATATTTTCACCTGGACTGTCACACCACTGAAAAAACATATTTAGTGGCACAACAACAAGCCTGTGAAGACTATTCGCAAGATGAAAGTGTTTAAACTTAAACATACCACGACATTAGGTACAGTGAATTAAAAACGTTGGCAACGGAACAGAAACACGGCAGGCCTATGAAAAAAAATAATAATTACAAACTGAATCTGTCCACCTCTCCTTTAACGCAGTGAAATTGTGAATATTCAAAAAATTTCGTGTTCAACAAATTCCTAGGAGAAATAAACATGTAATATGAAGGGTGAATTGAAAAAGGTTTTTTAAAGATATCAATATCGTCGTCCCTCCGTCTTTTGTTGGTGAGAGACCATGGCCATGAAACATTAGACCCCACTTCCAAATCCCGCTTATCGTATATAAATTACTTTCTATAACTGCATTGTTTTATTTTAGCCATAATAACCGTAGAGCTTGTATGAAAAGGATCATGAATGTTGAAGAGGCGAGTGAGGTGTGTAAGGACCGTGCCATACGGCGTTCGGTTCTCTCTGCCTACCCCGCTAGGGATAATTTTTATGAATATTTCAATTTCACCTTGTTCAACATAAATTAATAACCTTTTTCCCCTGATGCCGTTCTGTTCCGCTCCATATAAATACACAAAACAATATTAACAATATAGATTGTCCTAATCTTCACTAATCGAATGCTTCCACATATTTCGTAATATAAAGTTTTTTTTTATTAAATTCATATTTTATACGTATAAATATTAGAATCACAGTGTGAAAATGTGTGTAATTCGTGTTTGTGATTGTAAAGTCGTAATTCCATTTGACTTGGCTCGGAACACTACTAAGCATAACAGAAAATTTACGTAAAAAAAAATCGCCAACTATGAATATTCACGCGAATTATAAAAAAATCAAATGAAAAAATTACAGAATAGATTATTCATGAATAACGAAATAAAGTAAACCATTTGAAAGCGTTAATTTAAATTATTACAAGTCAAGTAATACCTTCGCAAGAAAAAAGAAACTAACCATAGAATTACGACTCCGTTACTTTTAAAAATTTATTATTATTATTACATGTAATTTAGAAAAAAACTTGATATGAAAACATCACTTGTTTAGAGAGTTAGCAACTATTTTAGTCGAGTAACGACAAACTAATAGTGGCACTGCGTTTTAATAGTGTCTACAAGCCAACACAGAGGGTATACAACATGGAAATAACGTGGAAAAACCATAGTTCGCCGTAATAGCAAAGGGCGGACCTTAAACTTGAACGAACTTATCCCACAGATATCGTGCGGTAGACTTTGATTAACATAGATATTCAGCGCCGTACAAGCTAAACTATTCTCTATTAAATAAAAAGTAGCAGAAGTCTATTTTCAATTGGCAGAAAAAAAAAATATTTTGTCAGTTAGACGACTGCAAAATTCAGTTTAGTCCGTTAGTTATATTATAAAAAAATATTAAACACGTATTTTTTTATTTTTTTGTCAAACAAACATTGACGAAGATACAATGCATTCAAGTACAATTTTTACTAAATAGTGACGTCGCAAGCCCCCACCCCAAAACTTTGATGCTCTTTATCTTAGTGATATTTTGTTAATTTGATAAAGCGAAAAATATGTGTCTAGTATTTTTGTATAATCTAACTGACGGACTAAATAGAATTATAGTTTTTTAATGCAGTCATCATCCCTATTGTATACATATCTTCTCTTATGTGTCTCAAATAAAATAATATTACAGACTTAAAAATATCGTGTGACGTCTAGACGTCATAAATGTTGAGACTACCGCACTTTGATGGGATGGGTCGTATCTTCCGACAAAATTAGTGATTTGATAAAAGACAAAACACATTCAATATTTTTTGATAATCTGTGTAAAATAACTGATGGAGCAAATATAAAATATTTTTTAAATTTAAAAAACTTTTATTCTCCAGTGTCCGTTGCACATTCCATGTTATACCCACCGCGTTGATGGAAGCAAATTAAAATTTCATACACTTAGAGACTAGGCATCATATAAAAATATTTCATAGACAGACCGGATCCCGTCAGCTGTGTCAAAAACGCATCCTTTAGACTTGATTCCAGTTCAAACTTATTTTGTTATTAAAATTAAATATCCCATGTCAGAGCCTTGAAAAGACGGATCAACTGTGTTTCTTGCCTAGCATGTAGTATAGGCGACTAATGGTATATCGGGTTTTGGGTGTGTGATTGTGTAGGCGACGAGCTAGCCACATGTCACATTTCTCCATCTAACCCAGGTGAATGTGGTTAAAGGGGCCTGCTGCCACTTTGACTCTGCCTACCCCTTCGGGGATTGTAGGCGTGATATTTTCTTTTAAATATTTGGTAAACATCTTGCTCCTTCGACCTCCACCTATCTCTTTTGGAATTGCAGGCCTCATAGCATTTGTGATAAACTACATATCTAATTTTTTATGAATCATACCCTAGTCACCCTGCCACATTTTTCCCTGGCTAACCCGACATTCCCCTGGCAAAGCCCAAAGGACGCGTTCCATAGACAACGTACGGACCCCGGACCGAAAGAGATTGAGAAGTTATTATGTATTAAAAATACAAAACGGCCTAATGCTACAAATACAATGTTTTTTAGCTTTTTTTTTTTAATTTTTTACCGACTCACTAACACATTCTTCGACGGCGTGTCGGCTGATAGTCGGGTTTGAGCATTGGACCCCTGTATGGACCCCTTGTAGGGTCCTTCATGCTTTGGACCCCTACTTCTTTATTCGTTTTCGGTGTCATATTAAGCCTGGTATTGACCCCATTTAGGACCTGCGAGCTTTGGACCCCCAATCATTCGTAAAATGGATAGTTTTCGTATTAAAGAAATATTGGACCCCAAACTATCATTAAAACTAACGATCTTTTTTGAATGGAAAAAAATCATTTGGCCCCCTGTTATCATTTATGAACTTAAATTTTTTTTTATGTAGAAATTCTCCCATTTTTAGCCAAACCCCACTTAAACCGAAAAACAACGATTTCATTTTTTATTTTTTCATTTTGCGTTTACGTTAAAAAAAATAATTGAAATACATCATTTTCAGTTCCTGTATCTTTCATTAAGCCCTCACAGTAACAAGTTCAATAAAACATCAAAACCACAAACCGCCGACTATCAAACCGCACTGCACAACTTGGCCGCACGTTTACCGTGCGTCCAGCCGCCGACAATTATTATTATGATAAACTCCAGCGGACGTGGGGACCACGGCGGCATTACTAGTTAAAATAGACGATACACGAATCATTGGTGTAATTATAATGTATCGAGAAGGATTTTTGAAGGATCGTGAATGTTGAAGAGGCGAGTGAGGTGTGTAAGGATCGTGCCATATGGCGTTCGGTTCTCTCTGCCTACCCCGCTAGGGGCGTGGCGTGAAGTTTAGTTAGTTAGATAATGATTTTTGTATATAAATGTATGTCTTATGTATAACTGTTTAGTAATTAACAGATAAGCCGTTAGAAACTAATTGACAAACGCTGATAAAATTAATTATTTCAATTTTACATATGAAATCAAAAAAAGAAACCTATGTATTTTAAAAAGTATTAAAAAAAAGTACTGAATGGATTTTAATGAAACATTACAATAGTATAGCTTATACATTAGAATAACACACAAGCTATGTTTCATCGATGTACCACGCGAGCAACACCGCGGGCAGAAGCTAGTAAGACAAAGTCATCAAGTGTTATACAAAGGTAATTTTTTTTTTCGATTTATTTATTTTAAAGTGTACAATTATTACATGAATTCGTTAAATAACGTACATGGGGGATGAGGCTACGGATTGCTAACCGCTAAAGCTGCGTGACTCACTCCACCTCATTGAGTCGAGTCAGATTAACTCATCGCGTTGTTATGAGGAGTTAAGCGCACGACACACTTGTTGACACACTTGGAGCAATGAGATGAGTTATATACAATTATTTTGAGTTTATGCACAGCATCTAACATACTCATTTAACTAATCATTCTAAGGCACCAATTTGAAGTATTTGAGAATCTGCCTACCCCGCTAGGGAAGTGGCGTGAAGTTTAGTTTAAGAAAACATTCAGTCGAATGTGGGTTTTCAAAAACACAAAAACCGCCATGTGGCGCGAGGGAGTCTCGTGGTCTCATCACCGTGACTACTGGCTCCTTGTTGACAGCATGTCAGTTTGGTCTGACAACTAACCAATGAGGAGGGTGACAAGACCGCAAGTCACTGTTACGCCATCTTTGGATGTTTTAATTTTAAAAAACCCTCATTAACATTCATAAACTTTTTCACACAAGATCTATCAATAACCCTCATTGAGAACCTCCTATTTTTGAAGTCGGTTAAAAATGAGCAAAAAAAATTTTTTTCACACAACTTTTATTACGTAAAATAATTAAAAAAAAATTTAAATTTTTAAAATCCTTTAAATTAGAACCTTAAACTAATGACTTAAATTAGTAGGTAAGATATTTCGCATAAACTAACAATAACCTTGTATGCCCCCCCCCCCCTCCCTTCCGTCATTTCAAAAATCCACTCCCAAGACATTATAAACACCATCAATTACAGTGTGTATACAATTTGTCGTAATACCGCGCGCGCGCACGCCGGCGCCGCTCGCCCGCCGGCCGGTTCGGTTCCCCGTTCAGTCTTGTTCTCGCTTAGTTGAGCACGATCAGTCTGGGCGGCAGCATGCCGCGCTTGCTGAGCCACACGCTGCAACGGACAGACAAAGCTATTATTAGCTATAATACAATAATAAACAGCCAACAAAGAGCGGTGGCAGCTCAATGGCAAGGACACGCGCCTCTTTACCGAGGAGTGCGGGTTCGAACCCGGGCACGTACCTCTGGATTTTTCAAATCTATGTACGTATTTATACCACTAGCTCGACGGTGAGGGAAAACATCGTGATGAAACCTGCAAATTCAAACAACTTTGGATTTGTAACCATGATCCAAAAATTGTCTGGTTCCCCTATCTTAGGGTTACGAAGGTCAGATCGGCAGTCGCTTCAATGTTATTACCAGACTCGCTAAATCCTGCATCATGGTCTAAGCGGACCCCGTCTAAACACGGGACATAACGCAAGGAAGATGAGACAATAATAAACAGCCCGGTTTGTGCAACGGGATAAACAGGTTTCGGGTCTGGGTGTTTGTGATTTCTATATTGAATCTGTTAAAAGAAAGGTCTAAGGTTTCGGCATCCAGTTGAATATAATTAAAATGTTTTTAGAGTCAATATTAATCTTCTGGCCAGGGTCTTTCTTTAAGAGCTTACTAGCAAGTCTAACAAGCCTGTTCGATGAGTCAGAAGATTATTATGGTCGAAGACGCAATATATATGGCAATTGCAGATAAGGTCGGTTGATGATGATGGATGATGGCTATTCATGAGATGGTTGAACAGGATGACTAGTAATGATAGAAGATGTTGGTTGAATATGATGTTATTAGAAGATAAAGTACATTGATAAATTCAAATTCAAATTCAAATTCAAATTCAAAATATCTTTATTTATATAGGCTTCAAGAAAGCACTTATAAATAGTCAATATACAAAAAAAAGAACACATAATACTACCACCGGTTCGGAAGGTAGAATTCTATCGAGAAGAAACCGGCAAGAAACTCGATAGTTACTCTTTTAAATGCCAATTATACAATTTTGTAAACTTAATTAATCCACACTTAAGACTAGATATCACTGCAGATGAACAATTCATTATGAAGTTAACCATAAATCTTTGTCATTGAGGAATTCTTCGATCTTGTAATAGCCCTTACTCATTAAAAATGATTTAATGCATAATTTGAATCTATGTAAGGGTAATGTTAAAATACTTTGTGGTAATTTATTGAACATTTTAATACTTAGACCAATAAATGAATTACCACTTTTTTGGAGTCTATGATTTGGAACAGCAAGTTTGTGTTTATTTCTCGTATTAAAACTATGAGTATTTGACTTTTTAAGAAATGATTCAATATTTTTGAATATATACATAATACAATCCAAAATGAATTGTGATGCTATGGTTAGAATTTTAATTTCTTTAAACTTTTCTCTAAGAGAGTCACGTGGTCTAAGGCCGTATATGGCTCTGACTGCCCTTTTCTGCAATACAAAAATAGTTTGTATATTGGCCGCAGAACCCCACAGCAGCAGACCGTATGACATAACGCTATGAAAATAACTAAAGTACACCAGTCTTGCTGTTTCAACATCAGTTAATTGTCTTACTTTTCTGACTGCATATGCAGCTGAACTAAGTCTTCCTGCCAGAGCCGCAATATGGGGACCCCATTGCAATTGACCCCATTGATAATGATGACAGTTGATGATATATGATTAAATAAATAAAATAAATATCCCACAACTTCACATACATTGATCTGACTCCGAGGTAAGTAGCTTAAGCACTTGTGTTACGGATATCAGAATCAACAGTGGTATTACAGATATATACTTAAATAAATATTGGATATTAACACCCAGACATAGAACAAACACGCTTGTGTATCATCAAACGAATGTTTGTCCTGGGTGAGGATCGAACCCACAACTCTTGGCGCATAGGACAGGGTCACTACCGAATGCCCCATCGAGCCAGTGAAATTGATGTTAATGATGATTGATGTTAATGATAGTTGAAGATGATGACTATTGATGACGTGAGATGTTGGTTTAAGATAATGCTAGACGGTTAAGATAGGAAAAAGAGGTTGGTTTAAAAATTATGCCATTCGAAGGTAATGTCGCCTAATATTGACACCACATAGTGATGATGATTATAATGATGATTGAATATGATAACTAATGAAGAGGGAAGATGTTGGTTTAATATAATGCTATTCCAAGACAATGACGGCTATAAAGACGCCACCCGATGATGCGATGATGATTGAAGATAAAAAGGAAGACAATATCGACTGATGATAACCATTTAAGAATTACTACTTGATATAGAAGATGTAACTTTAAGTTGATGTTATTTGAAGACAATTTCCACTAATGATGACGGTTGATGATGATGTTGGATGATGATGATGTTGGATGATGTCAACTCACCCGATGCCGGCGCCGAGCAGCAGCGAGACGATGTTGGTGACCAGCACGGCGGCGATCGCGCCGCGACTGAACAGGCACGTGCGACGCACGGACAGACAGTGGCTCTGTTATAACAAATATTCGACTAAATAAATATCAGACTGCATCACATACACTGATCTGACTCCGAGGTAAGTAGCTTGAGCACTTGCGTTACGGATATCAGAATCAACAGTGGTATTACAAATATATACTTAAACATTGGATATTAACACGCAGACACAGAACAAACACAAGTATTCATCACACGAATGTTTGTCCTAGGTGGTGATCGAACCCACAACTCTTGGCGCATGGGGCAGGGTCACTACCGAATGCGCCATCGAGAGTCAAATAACAAGGTTGTTGGTTGTATGCACTAACAAAACAGGAGCCACTGACAGCCCCATATGCAGGGGCTGTATGATGGCTGAAGAAACACCAACTCACGTTCTCCTACACTGCAGCAGCGTGAGTGATACAAGGGCACGGCTCATAGGCAACCCTCCTTCGATGGAGGCTGCACTCAAACATCCCAAAAATATAATTACCTTCTGGACGGAGCTAAAGTGGTTTGAATGATCGCTGTAGTGGTACAGTGACCATTTACGCTCAATGGCCCACTTATGTGGCTAAGTAAATAATAATAATGTATACTTATAATAAATCTGTAGAGAGGTCAATTCTGTACATGAAATATATTTTCAAAATAACTATCAGGGGGTGATTAGTGATCGATACTGATGCCAAAAATGCAATCAGTAAAATTTTTGTCTGTCTGTCTGTCTGTCTGTCTGTATGTTCCTTATAGAAACATAAACTACTCGACGGATTTTAACGAAACTTGGTACAATTATTCTTCATACTCCTGGACAGTTTATAGTATACTTTTCATCACGCTACAATCAATAGGAGCAGAGTAGTGAAGGGCAATGTTGGGACTCCATTTTTTAAGCTTCCGTCGCGTGTGCAGCCTTAATGGTTAAAGTTACATAGAAATCATGTATGACGGAAATAGTCTTTATAATATTAACCATAAACGCGGGTGACACCGCTGGCACAGCTAGTAATAAATAAATTCTTCAGACTGACACACCAATTCCCTAGTTCCAAAGTAAACTTATAAGCTTGTACTATGGATACTAGGTGAACGGATAGACATACTTAAATACGTTTATAAACATGCATGACTCGAGTACAAATGTCCATGTTCATCACACGAAACATTTGCCCCTAGCGGGATTCGAACCCGCGACTATTGGTTTCGTGGCCAGGGTCTCTGACCATTCGACAGTCGCGGTCAAGAGCTGGAAACAAATGTCCAACTGACTAACTAACTAAGATGGTTGGTTTACAATGATGTTTTTTTTTTATTAAACACGGAAGCTGTGTTAGTGTGTTGGCGGTGACCTGGTGCATGGCGGGCGCGGCCAGCTGCTGGTCCAGCACCTCGATGGAGGAGGTGGCGGAGGGCGGCCCCCGCGCGCCCTGCGGGTGTCTGAACCGCCAGTCCCTGCGGACAGGTCATTACAACGTTCAATTCAAATAACATTCAAAATTTCTGAAAGCACTTATAAATCGTCAAATTTACATGGGTGAGCTACATGAATCCATCACCAACAAACAATAGGTCCCAATCTATTTTTGGATTACCGCACCCTATATAACAAAAAAAAAACAATGGGGTTAAATTACTCAAAAAAATTTTTAGTCCGTAAGTTAGATTATAAAAAAATATTGAATAAGTATTTTTTTCTTTAACTGATACTCGACAAATTACAAAGATACAGCGCTTCAAAAATCTGATATTGGGCACTTCACGTCACTCGGACGGTAAAATTTTACACACCAAGTGACGTCACGCGGTACTTAAACGCGCTGTATCTTTATCATGTTTAGTTTGATCAACAAAATAGTCGCAAGCGCATATTAGCTACGCTGATTGGTGACCGATCACCATCAGGACAGCCGAACGCTTATTCCCCACGCTCGTGGTATAACAAACAAATAATATTTGTTCGTTTCGGGTGGGCTAGCTGGCCCTTTGACCCTGTCTACCCCTTTGTGGATAACAGGCGTGATGATATGATGTATGTATAATATTCGTACTCACTTGGGCCAGCCGTTTGCCAGCTTCGTGGAAAACATTTAATAATTATTACAGAATAACCGCCTAGTGAAGGTCGCAACCCGATGTACTCGTAAAAATTAAAACCCAAATCTATGCACACACGGGTTTATTGGATAGTTCTATTTACAAAAACACCTTAGGCTATATCACATAATAATAATAATATACTACGTACAACAGAGCGTCACTGCCCATACTTGAAAAGTTACTGCTATAACTCGCGCAAGAACAGCGACAGTGGTGAGTAATTGGAACTACAGCAAAGTTTATTCTGTTTGACAGGAATAATACAAGATGGCGCTACAAGCACAGGTTAGTTGATTCTTAGTAATAATACGCCACCTGTGTAAAATTCATGGTTTTAAAACAAAGATTATACGAAATCTAAAATGTATGTGACTGACCAGACATGGCTATATATAGGTCCGGAGAAACGTTCCGCTTGCGCAATTTAAAATACATGCAGCGCCATCTATTGACAGCGGTGCGGAACAATATTAACTATGGAGCTGTACAATTACTCACTTGGGGGGTAACTGGTCCGGCCGACTGCTCCATTCCCACACCCAGTCGTTGGAGTCATCCTGGAACATACAGGAACGTGATGAGTAAAAGGAAACAGTAAGGGGCCATCCATAAAGTACGTCACACGAATTTCATGATTTTTTTATCTTCCCCCCCCACTACTTGGTTAAGAGACGCGTGTCGTTACCATTGAGCTACCACCGCTTTTGAGTTTATTCGTTACAAACATACAAATATTTCCTCTTTATAATAATGTCCTCCTAACCGATATCGGTCACGGCGGCCAATCTCAACGAGGATTAGCTAACTGCGCAGGAGATGTTATAGTGCACAAGTGTGTGCGCAAACACAGGTGCACTCTCTGCTCCTTCACTCTCATAGTCCGGAGAGAGGTCAGGCGGACTGTTACTGAGTAATTTCAATATTCAAACACCTAGCCACAATTTTTATGGCCCGACCCGGGAATTGAACCCAGGACCTCTTGGTCCTTAATATTAGTTTAGATATAGACGATATTTAGCAGGACTGTCACTCACCCTCCAGCAGTTGATGTAGACACCCTTGAGCTCGTCTTCGGTAGAGGGTTCCAGGTTGGGGCTGTTCGGGGGTGACTTCGGGCTGAAACAACAAAACAAATTATTATTAATCTTCATATGTTATCTTCATATCTTAAATGTACCTTTTGTTAAACTCACTGTACTAACATCACACCAGGAATTGCTGAATCTGACTCCGAGGTAAGTAGCTTAAGCACTTGTGTTACGGATATCAGAATCAACAGTGGTATTACAAATATATACCTAAATATTGGATATAACAGCCAGACACAAAACAAACACAAGTATTCACCATACGAATGTTTTTTTTGGGTGGGGATAGAACTGACAACTCTTGGCGCATAAGGTAGCGTTACCACCGAATGAGCCATCGAGCCAGTCAAGGTGATGGCATATTGTATGTATGTATGAAACCTATTTACTGACGATTTACTTGACGATTTACAAGTGTTTTTTTGAGATCTACGTAAATAAAGATATTTTGAGTCTGTTTTAATAATAATAAATAATAAATAAATTCTCCAGACTGCCACACCATTTTCCTAGTTCCAAACTAAGCTTATGCTTGTACTATGGATACTAGGTGAACGGATAGACATACTTAAATACGTTTATAAACATCCATGACTCGAGTACAAATATTCATGTTTATCACACGAAACGTTTGCCCACAGCGGGATTCGAACCCGCGACCCTTGGTTTCGTGGCCAGGGTCTCTGACCACTCGACCAACGGGTCAAATTATTAAGTAAGTATTAATATGTGGTAACTCTACCTCCACCTTCACAATGACGTAAGCGTACACCCACAAAGAGACAATGCTGTTGATAGAATAATAGACGTTTGTCTATTATTAGTAGTGATGCCGAACTATCGATAGTTTCGCTATCGATAGTTGACCGCGAAAATCAGTTAGAATATCGATAGGACTATCGATACTCAGAATATCGATAGGACTATCGATACTATCGATAGTATCGATAGCCCAAATTGGGGTAATACTATTGATGACTTGCAATACTATCAATAGTATCGATAGTATTATGGCTAGATATCACCAAACTATCGATAATATCGATACTATCGATAGTATTGTTCCTCGTCAATAAAAAACTATCGATAGTATCGATAGGCTATCGATACTATTGATATGACGTCAACTATCGATAGACTATCGATAGTCGACTATCGATCGGCATCACTAATTATTAGTAGATATACGATATAGGCTCGTCCGTCTGTGTGTAAGTGCCGTGTGGGTGTCGGATGGCTGCGGTCGGCGCCGCACTTGCCGGGTTGCGTACGGACAGACGGAATGATACAATGGTTTTATTATATAGTATAGTTGGTGTGTGGAGTGTGCTTTAGGCTTTAACTAATGAGTATTGAAATTAGTGGCTGATGTTGGATATTTGTGACCGTTTTCTTTTAAGTTTTTTTAATTACATACATACATAACATCACGCCCATAATCCCCGAAGGGGTAGGCAGAAGCAAAGGGTCACCAGGCCCCTTTAACCACATACAGCCAAAAACAAAACTTGAAAAGTATGCAAAAGTTTGGAACGTCGACTAAAATGAAATATAGACAAAAAAAACTGGAAAATTACAATCGAAGTAAAGCGTTGATGCAGCGATTAGGCCATAGTAACTAGAGTTATAACAGAACGTAGTAAAATGTATGTATGTATGTATGTATCTAAAACAATGCACCATCACTCAATCAATAGCGCCGCTTCCCACGCCGCCCCCTCAAAAAGCTAACAATCGCTCGTCACACAAAACATCGTCTGCTTGCTCTAATCGCGTTAATATCATCACTCACGCAATACACTTGTAATTAACAATTACGTGTCTATCTACACTGATCTAGCGCAAATTGTGATACAGTTTCTGTTGAAGGTTCTCAAACTTGTATGCAGACCCCTAGGGGTCTAAGATGGCTTGTGACTTTGAGACATTGCGTAAGTCCACAAGAATAAAAATTTTGACGAAATTTACTTAGCTTAAGTATATCGGGTTTTGTGATTGTGTAGGCGACAGGTTAGCTACAGGTTAGGTTAGCCGCTTGTCACTGCTTTTTTTAAATTTTCCATCTAAACCCGGCCCGATAGTCGAGTGGTCAGAGACCCTGGCCACGAAACCGATGGTCGCGGGTTCGAATCCCGCTAGGGGCAAATGTTTCGTGTGATGAACATGGGTATTTGTACTCGAGTCATGGATGTTTATAAACGTATTTAAGTATGTCTATCCGTTCACCTAGTATCCATAGCACAAGCATAAGCTTAGTTTGGGACTAGGGAATTGGTGTGTCAGTCTTGAGAATTTATTTATTTATTTATTTAAAAACCAGCCGGGCTTTATTTATGGCTGAATGTGGTTAAAGGGGCTTGCTGCCCCTTCGACTCTGCCTACCCCTTCGGGGATTATGGGCGTAATGTTATGTTATGTATGTATGTACTTAGCTAATACCTAATTAAAAACTTTGGGAGACACATTTTAATTGTAACCAAGATTTTAAACTGGTTTTTAGCAGAGCAAACAAAAAATTGTGATACCATAATCGATAGAGAATTGTAGAGTAAATAGATTAAATAGTAATATAAAAGATTATTACTAGGGTTGAGATCTGTACGTATAAGAATAACTAACTAACAAAACTTCACGCCACTTCCCCAGCGGGGTAGGCAGAGAGAACCGAACGCCATATGGCACGATCCTTACACACCTCACTCGCCTCTTCAACATTCATGATCCTTTTCATATATAACAATACCAACCGAGCCGCTAATAATTCTTTGCTTGGGGATACGAGGCCGACACTTCGAGTCTAGCTTAATGTCATTTAGCCATTGCTTTAATATAATAACTAGACTATCTTAACCCAGTCTCCTGATCCAAGAAGATATCCTTCTCTATAGCATCGGATGTACACGCTATGGATAATGATATCTTTACTTCTCAGGGTACTTAGCTAAATGCGCGCCAACGATTCCGTAACAAACATCGCTATCGCTCGTATCGCGCTACAAAATTTGTTTACTAAGAACTCATAGTGCGGAATCGGAGTTAGTTCCCGATTTGTCCACCAGAACAAGTCTTTGGCGCGATACGAGCGATAGCGAAGTCCGGGAATCGCTGGCGCGCATTTGGCTAAGCACCCATATCCGACTTCAATATAAAGTCTACGATCTAGTCAGACCAAACTACATAGGGGTCTACCGCCAACAGTTTGGGCACCCCTGCCACACTCAGACATCCGTCATGCGATCTGACAGCGTGACCTTTGATGCGATACGAGATTGCCGACGGAGTAGGCACTATCATCCGGTGACTCACGCTGGGGACTTTCCACGAAGGGCGAGAAGAGAACCCTCTACCCTCCCCTAAGATAATAAAAATAATAAATAAATAAATTCTCCAGACTGACACACCAATTCCCTAGTTCCAAACTAAGCATATGCTGGTGCTATGGATACTAGGTGAACGGATAGACATACTTAAATATGTTTATAAATAAACATCCATGACTCGAATACAAATGTCCATGTTCATGACACGAAACATTTGCCCCTAGCGGGATTCGAACCCGCGACTCTCGGATTTGTGGACAGGGTCTCTGACCACTCGACCAACGGGCCTGTCAAAGAGGTTTAAGGGTTGCTAGGAAATCAATCAAGGATCCATAATTTGGTGTATCGGTAGCAGCTCAATGATAAAGAAGCGCGCCTCATATCCGACGGGTGCGGCTTCACACCCGGGCACGGATGGATCATTTACACCTATGGACTTTTACTGACCTGTTGGTCAAGTGGTCAGAGAGCCACGAAATCAAGGGTCGCGGGTTCGAACCCCGCTAGGGGCAAATGTTTCGTGTGATGAACATGGACGTTTGTCCTCGAGTCATGGATGTTTTAAACGTATTTAAGTATGTATATCCGTTTATCTAGTATCCATAGCACAAGCACAAGCTTAGTTTGGGACTAGGGAATTGGTGTGTCAGTGTGGAGAATTTATTTATTATTTTAAAAATCTATCTATTTAGAAATGACAATATTCGATTCCATTGCTAGAGCTAGATGAGGGGCCTCCGTGCTACGAGCCGCCGGGGGCCTGAGGCATTTTGCCAGTTCTGCTACGCTTAATTATCGAAGGCTCTGCAGTGCTAATTGTCTTCGATAATTTAGCGTTAACGCCAGCCACCACACGCCACAAACTTCCCCTTAACACTGGAGGCCCCCGAATGCCTCACCCACAAGTCACATCAATATCATCAGTAGCTCACAACAGAGCCTCTACTAATCATCCCCTATTGCTCTTAATCAGTACCATGCACACCCACCTCCCCTTAACGCTGGAGGCCCTCGAGTGCCTCACGGACGAGTCGCGGCTCTCCCGCTGCGCCTCCCGCAGCAGCCGGATGTACTCGTTCTCCACGGCCGCCAGCCCGCCGCCCGAGTTCAGCTCCACCCATGATTCTGGAAAGACGAGATAATGTACGTTTAGATATGACAGGCCCGTTGGTCGAATGGTCCGAGACCCTGGCCCCATGCGCCGAGTTGTGGGTACGATCCCCACCCAAGACAAACATACGTATATATACATAGACTGGCCCGATGGTCGAGTGGTCAGAGACCCTGGCCACGAAACCGAGGGTCGCGGGTTCGAATCCCGCTAGGGGCAAATGTTTCATGTGATGAACATGGGCATTTGTACTCGAGTCATGGATGTTGTTTATAAACGTATTTAAGTATGTCTATCCGTTCGCCTAGTATCCATAGCACAAGCATAAGCTTAGTTTGGGACTAGGGAATTGGTGTGTCAGTCTGGAGAATTTATTTATTTATTTATTTATACGTATGATGAAAACTTGTGTTTCTGGGTGTTAATATCTGATATTTAAGTATATATTTGTAATACCACTGTTGTTTCTGATATCCGTAACACAAGTGCTTAAGCCACTTGCCTCGGAGTCAAATCTGTAGTCGGATATTTATTATTTATTTTTATTGTTACTATCAACAACTAGTTCGTAGTTAATTAACTAATTAATTAATTAATTAATTAACTACTCAACTCTTTACATGTAAATCACGCTTTACCCAAACGTCTAAAGGTCGTCAAAGATCCCGTTATCGATCTGTACTTGTAGTTACAAAACATTTACACTCGTCAGTTGCACCAAGAGGTCGGGAGAGGGCGTCGACCTTCAGATAAGGTCCAGATCGGATCCGGCGAATCGATCCCACGTTGGCCTGGAACTCGAAATGTACCACCAACTGTGTTCCTGGCCTTGCATGTCAAAAAAGGCGACTAACGGTGTATTGGGTGCAGTGGCGTAGCTACCCAGGGGCAAGGCGGGGCAGTGCTCCGAGGCCCCCAACTCGGAGGCCGAGGTGTAAATATATAATACTAGCTGTCCCGGCGAACTTCGTATCGCCCAGTAATTGACATTTAACATTGACAGATACGAATCCCACCGTTTTATATGAGAAAATACTTTTGCTTTTATTTTGTTTTATCGTCAATTTTTCAATGTTTTTAATAGTTATTCTGTTATTCTGGACGAAGACAAATCCAACAAATCAAAAACAACGTAAATCGGTTCAGCCGTTCTCGAATTATAAGTGGTGTAAAAAACACGACTTTGTTTTATTTATGTATAGATGTGTGTCTATATGACCCCGTACATTGAATGCCAGGGCCGCTGTATGCACTAAAATCTAATCTAGTCATCAAACCACAGCACAATACACTAATTAACCGACATCCTGACGCGCTGGCCGGCAATCATGACGTCGACGTCCGCTATTTCACAATGACGCTGCCCCTTTGACTCTGCCTACCCCTTCGGGGATTATGGGCGTGATGTTATACATAACATGTATGTATGTATTTTGATACCGCACAGAAAACAACTTATATATAAACATATATACACACACAAACACCCATCATCACGACTGGCCCGTTGGTCGAGTGGTCAGAGACCCTGGCCACGAAACCAAGGATCGCGGGTTCGAATCCCGCTAGGGGCAAATGTTACGTGTGATGAACACGAACATTTGTACTCGAGTCATGGATGTTTATAAACGTATTTAAGTATGTTCGCCTAGTAGCCATAGTACAAGCATAAGCTTAGTTTGGAACTAGTTATTTGGTGTCAGTCTGGAGAATTTATTTATTTTATTTATCACACCCGTAATCCCCGGAGGGGTAGGCAGAGTCAAAGGGGCAGCTAGTCCCCTTAACCACATTCAGCCAAAAAATAAAACTGGGCTAGGTTAGTGAAAAAGTAGTGACAAGTCCGGTTTGCCGTCTCACCGGACTATGAGAGTGAAGGAACAGAGAGTACACCTGTGTTTGCGCACACACTTGTGCACTATAACATCTCCTGCGCAGTTGGCTAATCCTCGTTGAGATTGGCCGCCGTGACCGATATCGGTTAGGAGGACATTATTATTATATAGCAGATGTTATGTTATGTAAATATATCAGACCGGTTTTTAGAAACTGAATTAATTAAGCGATAATCGACGGATGGCGTGATCTGATCCGAGTGTCCGGTATGTCATTCAAACACGTAACAGCTTTTTTTGGTCCTCTGTTCCATGTTAGAAATCATCAACTTCCTAGCGTTATGTCCCGTGATTTAGCGAGTCTGGTAATTACATTGAAGCGACTGCCGATCTGGCCTTCGTAACCCTAAGACATGGGAACTAGACAATTTTTGGATCATGGTTACAAATCCAAAAATGTTTGAATTTGCAGGTTTCATCACGATGTTTTCCCTCACCGTCGAGCTAGTGGTATAAATACGTACGTAGATTTAAAAAAATCCTGAGGTACGTTCCGGAGTTTGAACCCGCACTCCTCGGTTAAGAGGCGCGTGTTCTTACCATTGAGCTACCTCTGTCCCATGTTAGAATGGAACTTAAAAATAATATATCAAGTGTGTTTGTCTACAACTTGACGTGTCTTAAACTTATTTAATTTAAAACTAGAGAATTGATCCTGAGCAAATCATTTATTTATATTTAAATATAAATAAATTAAATAAAATTAAATATTCAACGACATCACATACATTGATCTGACTCCGAAGTAAGTAGCTTAAGCACTTGTGTTACAGATATCAGAAACAACAGTGGTATTACAAATATATACTTAAATATTGGATATTAACACCCAGACACAGAACAAACACAAGTACTCATCACACGAATGTTTGTCCTGGGTGGTGATCGAACCCACAACTCTCGGCGCATGGGGCAGGGTCACTACCGAATGCGCCATCGAGCTTGTCAACTTTTACTTACTTGTATGAATTGAATACGCTCTAAAACTACGAGTGCGATTTGAAAAATTCTTTCACCAATGGAAAGCTACTTTATCAGCGAGTAACATAGGCTATATCTTATCCCCGTATTCCCACGGGAACGGGAACAACCCGGATGAAACAGCGGGGATTTAACATAACTTAACAAAAACGGATTCCTAGATTTTTTAAAAAATTACAGATAAAAAGCCTATTAACAATACAACACGAGTATGTCATTTCGATGATTTCATACTACCATCTGCTACAATGATCAAGATCCATATTATTATACCATCTCTACATTATCATTTGCTCTACGCCCACTTGAACCATATTAGCTCTACATAAAACAGACATTTGATTTGATAAAACAGACTACATAAAGTTTCAAACGCAACAGAATTAGCTGAAGCATTCGAGAGAGTGGATGATGTAATAATAGATACGTTTACAAAGTTTCCAATCGATTTGATAACAAGTTGGTTTAATTGAATACTATTTCCAATATATAAACATATCATCATCTTCCTAGCGTCATGTCCCGTGTTTAGACGGGGTCCGCTTAGACCATGATCCAGGATTTAGCGAGTCTGGTAATTATATTGAAGCGGCTGCCGATCTGACCTTCGTAACCCTAAGGTAGGGCGAACCACAATTTTTGGATCATGGTTACAAATCCAAAATTGTTTAAATTTGCAGGTTTCATTACGATGTTTTCCCTCACCGTCGAGCTAGTGGTATAAATACTTAAACATAGCCTTGAAAAATCCAGAGGTACGTGGCAGGGTTTGAACCAGCACTCCTTGGTTAAGAGGCGCGTGTTCTTACCATTGAGCTACCACCGCTCTATATATAAATATAATATACATAAATAAAAGCTCGTCACCTACATAATACCAACCCAATTTTTGTCACGTCTCCCAGAGTACTATTTCAACTCAATATGCAATATCGAAGGCCTATCAAACCTATTAATCAAATACCACCCTTGTTTTAAAAATAATTTAACAGAAGCCGTCCGATGTTGGTCTGGAACTTAAAAAGAATGTGCACCTAGTATGTCGTAAAAGGCGACTAATGGTATATCGAGTTTTGGGTGTGTGATTGTGTAGGCGACGAGCTAGCCACTTGTCACTACTTTTTCACAATTTTCCATCTAACCAAGCCCAGTTTTATTTTTATCTGAATGTGGTTAAAGGGTCATGCAGTCCCTTTGACTCTGCCTACCCCTTCGGGGATTATGGGTGTGATGTAATGTATGTATTTAACAGAAGCACCTTCCAGACGCGACACAGACAAAGCTAAAGCATTCGATAGAGTAGCTGATGTAAAAAACCGTACCCGCTTAGTCATTCACCGGTGTAAACACAATCCTTTCTAACAATCTGACCACAAAAAGTATACGAGCGGTACAAATGATCGTCTTATGGTCAAGGCTGGCGTAGAGAACGGGAGTGCCTCAAGGCTGCATAGTGGCTCACGATCTTTATCTAATCTCAAAAATGTAAAGAAAGATTGGATGGTATTTGGTTAATTTTGCGAGTTAGACTAACATTTCAAATCTTTAACTAATCATACAAGTTTACAAAAGATCATACTAAGTAAAAGATACAATGGTATTGGACTCTAATACAAATGGTCAATTTTATCTTTTAAATATTTGCCTTTTTTTAGCTGAATGTGTTTGAGGGGCTGGCTACCCGTTTGACTTTGCTTACTCCTTGGGGATTACAAGGATGCTATGTAAGAATTAGACTGGCTTGATGGCGCATTTGGTAGTGACCCTGCCCTATGCATCTAAGAGTTGTAGGTTCGATCCCCACCCAGGACAAACATTCGTGTGATGAATACTTGTGTTTGTTCTGTGTCTGGGTGTTAATATCTAATATTGAAGTATACATTTGTAATACCACTGTTGATTCTGATATCCGTAACACAATTGCTTTAGCTACTTAGGGCGGAGTCAGATCAATGTATGTGATGTCAATTCAGGTGTCATCAATTCGGTGCACACACTTTGAATTCGATAACACTTTATTAATAGCGCACGATTTTAACATTAATTAACTGTTACTCTTATATCGATTAATTAATACGCGGATGGACTATTTAAAAATCAATTTAAAGGGACTTAAAACCGAATGGTGTACTGAGTTTGTGATTCAAATTCAAATTCAAACTTTTATTGCGTGATTATGTGGTTCAGAGTTAATTATGATTCATACACCTTTTTATAAATTGTGTTGAAAAGTGTAACCACCGAGTTTCTTGCCGGATTCTTCTCGGTACAACATTCCGAACCGGTGGTAGATTCATGTAGATTCAAGGATCACCAATGTAAATTTTACGATTTATAAGTGTTTTCTTAAAGCCTACATAAATGAAGACATTTTGAATTTGAATTTGAATATATTTTTCTAAAGTTTCATTAAAATGGCACAATGCAAAAGCCCATTGTCCAGTGTTGGTGTGGGACTTAAAATAATGTGCCAACTGTGTTCATTGCCTAGCATGTCGTAAAAGGCGACTAATGGTTTATCGGATTTTGGGTATGTGATTGTGTAGGCGACGAGCTAGCCACTTGTCACTACTTTTTCACAATTTTCCATCTAACCCAGCCCTGTTTTATTTTTGGCTGAATGTGTTTAAAGGGGACTGCTGCCCTTTCACTCTGCCTACCCCTTCGGGGATTACGGGCGTGATGTTATGATGATTCATTAAAATCCATTAGAGAGAGTAAGAAACATTCACACATCCATCCATTGGCACACGCACAGCTAGTATAATATAATTTCAAAATCACGCTTGTGAAGAATTCCACCACCACGAATCGTCACTTATCTAAATTGCTTGTGGAAACAGCGTGTTTGCTAGAACATTTTTATTATCTCAAATGATTCATATTTACCTAAAATATTATATTGTTTTGTTGAACTGCAAGTTTATCCTTATTATTATTGTGAATGTCGTATGAATTTATTATTTATATTCGTTATTATTGTGTTATGGATCATGTGTGGAGATTAGTTTTACGATTTGCATAGTCAATTGTGTGATCTATAATATAAAAATGAATCGATAAATGTCTTCGAGGTCTAAACCAACATACCATTAATGTCCGTTGGAGGTACGGATGATCAGAATTAAATATACATAACCAGATTGGTATTAGTACTGTCGTCATCTTCCTAGCGTCATGTCCCGTGCTTAGACGGGGTCAGGATTTAGCGAGTCTGGTAATTACAGTAAAGCGACTGCCGATCTGACCTTCGTAACCCTAAGATAGGGGAACCAGACAATTTTTGGATCATGGTTACAAATCCAAAGTTGTTTGAATTTGTAGGTTTCATCACGATGTTTTCCCTCACCGTCGAGCTAGTGGTATAAATACGTACACAGATTTGAAAAATCCAGAGGTACGTGTCTGGGTTTGAACCCGCACTCTTCGGTTAAGAGTCGCGTGTCCTTACCATTGAGCTACCACCGCTCCTCCCTGGTATTGGTACTGTACAAAGCAATAAATATAAAAAAAAAGAATAATTAAATTATACATATACAGATAGCTCATATACACCCGAATAACATATAAGCTTTGTTTCATCAATGTACCACGCGAGCGAAGCCGCGGGCAAAAGCTAGAGTATGTATGAAATGAGGGTTATTTGAATTAAAACATCCAAAAGATGTCGTAACAGTGACGTGCTGTCTTGTCACCCTCCTCATTGGTTATTTGTCAGAACAAACTGACATGCAGTCAACAAGGAGCCAATAGTGACAGTGATAAGACCACGAGACACCCTAGTGCCATCTGGCGGTTTTTGTATTTTCGAAAACTCACATAAGTTGAGTCAACTGCGAAAAAGTAGCGACAAGCGGCCAACTCCTCGCCTACATATTCACACACCCAACACTGAATATACCACTAGTCGCTTTACGACATGCTAGGCGAGGAACACAGTTGGCACATCATTTTTGATTACATTTAGAAATTTCATTAATTGAAGTAGGTTACATACTTCAAAACGTGATATTTTTGGAATCGTTCCACGTGGTATTTTAAGACTTCCATTTTTAGTTTTTGGAGTTCTTTATCAAGCGTGGTATTTTTGGAATGATTCACTAAATTTTTTCTTTTTTGAATTCAAAAATATTCGAAATTTTTATGTGCCAACTTGCTTCTGCCCGCGGCGTTACTCGTGTGGTACTTCAATGAAACATAGCTTTTGTGTTATTCTAATATTGTAAGTTTCATTAAAATTAATTAAGTAGTTTTTACATAATAGAGTAACAAACATCCACACATCCATCCATCCATACATACAAAATTTCGCGTTTATAGTATCAGTAAGATTCAGCGTCAATAAAAATGCTATTCACATTCAACGACATGCCTATAACTATTGTTTAATAAAGTATTCTACAACAATGGAATTGTTCATAAAACCTTATTTTTTAATACAATGGCTAACAAACGTGTGCCTGCCTTATTCATTTACGGTAGGTAATCATAAGCCTCCATAGACGTTATGATTTCCAAAAAAAAAAAAAAAAAAATATAATTACGACGCCAAACAGATAATCAAAACTAAAAAAAAAAAATCATCCTTGAATATTTGAGGCTCCGGCCACAAATAATTTAAAATTTTCATGAACAAAGAAATTAACTATTTTCGAATAAATATTAGTTTTTTTTTTCTTTAAATTATATTATGTACATATAAAACTATTTCGTCAATCATATTTACAAAAACAAATACAACAGAACTGCTCATTAATAACAAAGATACGCGTTGCCAAAATATTGAACCTCAAAAAAAAAGATATAATCCCGTAAAATATAATAAATGTTCCTACTATGAGACTCTCCGTTCCTATCTCTCCATAACAGTATTTAACACGTGGTACTAAAATTACTGAACAACTATCAAACTAAACACGCGGACAGAGTCGCGGGCAAGAGCTAAGAAATAACTTTAATTGCCAAAAGTACGTGGCAATACTGATACTAATAACCAATGCATTAAGCAGTTTATTTAAAAAATAAAACATTAATAAAATGTTACTTCAAACTCCAAATTACAATATACATTATTAAAAACACCACGCGATTACTAAAACGGCATCAAACTCAATTTCCTCGTATCAAAATAACTAACCGACTACCGACGTACTAAATAGCGGTCACTATTTAACCGCAGATAACTAAACACACACAACCGGATTAACCAGTAAACAGGCGCATCTGCACACCAATCCACCAAATCAAAAACAATACCTGTCTCTTCTGCATCAACAGTGAGCGCCTTCTCACTCATTATCACCACAAAAAAACAAAACACAAAACACTCTAAAAATACAAACGCAGATACAACTGCGTAAAAAGCACAAACGTGTCTTTGTTTATCTTTCGAGAGCGCACCGCACGTCCGTACGCGGCGACGGTCGGGACAAGACTGACTGGTTTTCGAAATTCGAATTTAAATTTAGAACGCTAGTAAACAAAGCGTGCGCCGCGAGGTTGCGTGGGCAGAGCGCCGCCGGACGCGAGCACAACGTGATTAATAACGGTGAGACGTTTTGTTTATTGTTGAGGTATCTACAAGATTATAATATCGACACCTGACAAGCAATAGTCAACTATCATTCGGCTGTCTTGTCCTGATGATAAGTGTATTAACGCAAATTAATCTATATGGAAATTGCTGTTTATAAACTGTTAAGAAAATACAAGCTAGCCACTTGTCTCTACTTTTTCACTATTTCCCATCTAACCCAGCCCTGTATTGTTTTTAGCTGAATGTGGTTAAACAGTCCTGCTGCCCCTTTGACTCTTTTAAAAATATCATTCGGCTTGCCTTCCCCTTCGGGGATTATGGGCGTGATGTTATGTGTGTGTGTGTGAAATACAAGTACTGTAATTTTGCAAGGAAATAAAAAAAATATTATTACCTGTTTTTTAAATTATGTTTCTGCAAATATTATCTTAGAGTTCTCTCTTTAAATTATAGAGATTCATATACAAATCTAAAGGTCAGATTTATACGAACGTCAGAAATGAAAAATACAGAGGTACTGCCCAGGGTCTCTCCGCAGCCTATGAACAAGAGATTGTCGATGCGTCGGCCCTTAGGAGGGTTGAGCCTCCTCTAACACTCATCCGCCGTGTGACATCCACAGATGTTTTTTTTTATGACCACATTCTGTAAAGGGTGGTAACTACCGCTGCACCAACCCAGCTCATGTAGCCACCGTTATGCGCCTGGGCTCTAACACTGGATGACTGGCCCGTTGGTCGTTAGAGACCCTGGCCACGAAACCAAGGGCCGCGGGTTCGAATCCCGCTAGGGGCAAATGTTTCGTGTGATGAACATGGACATTTGTAATCGTCATGGATGTTTATAAACGTATTTAAGTATGACTATCCGTTCGTCTAGTATCCATAGCACAAGCATAAGCTTAGTTTGGAACTAGGTAATTGGTGTGTCAGTCTGAAGAATTCATTGATTATTATTAACAGGTTTCATACATACATACATGCCATCAACTTGACTGGCTCGATGGCTCATTCGGTGGTGTGGTGACCCTGCCCTATGCGCCAAGAGTTGTGGGTTCGATCCCCACCCAGGACAAACATTCGTGTTACATCACACGAATACTTGTGTTTGTTCTGTGTCTGGGTGTTAATATCCAATATTTAAGTATATAGTCAGTCTGGAGCACTTATTATTATTAAAACACTATATAAATATCCTAGCCATTGAGAGCTGCCACTGCTCAAATGATACCTTACCATGCTGCTAGCGTCTGCGCTGTGACCACCGTCTCGCAGTACATCCTATCACGCATGACGTCCAATCACAAGTAAGCATCATACTCGTTCGTAATTGGAAATCGACTTGGTGAGATTTCGTCTACCACTAACAACGACGGTATCGTGAAATCGAGATTTCTTCTCGTGTACTCTTGCGAAGCGTTGTGATCGCAAACGATGCGCTAGGCTATCGGGTATAAAATCAATAGTACATACAAAACAATTGGATGGAAAACTGGAACAAAGCAATGACATGTACTTCTCCACTTTACCAACCAAAAATTCACCCTTGCCATCTCGATGGTTGGCCACCGCCGTGCGTTTCTTACGGAACCTTTTACCACGCACGACAGTTCCGTGGAATCAACTTCCAGCAGCAGTATTTCCGAGCGGATTCGATTTGGAGACCCTCAAGAAAAGAGCATACAAATGCCTTAAAGGCCGGCAACGCACTTGTGATTCCCCTGGTACTGCAGGTGTCCATGAGCTAGGGTGATCACTTACCATCAGGTGACCCTAAAGCTCGTTTGCCTCCTCTAATATAAAGAAAAAAATGTGGCTTGCTAGTCGCCTACACAATCACAAACCTAACACCATCAGTCATACTTGACAAAGAACAACAGAGTCGGTCCTCAATCGCAGATCAGCCTTGATTAACGAGATATAGTTTATCTGAGTCAAATGCTTAAAAAAAATGTGTTGGCGCACGGCGCACTGCGCATCACCAGGAGGTGTAAAGAACGCAACATGCTTCTTTATCTTGTCGCGTCATGACGCAATATTGAGTTAACTCAGAGCTGAGGCAGTGTCATCATTGTATTGACGCAAAGATTTCCGAGTGACCAAAGTCTACTTTTTTAGTTAATATACGTGACACAATCGCTTGGCGCATCCCATTTGTTGGCTTCCAGTTTTTTCACTGCTTTTTTTGACTACGACCCTTTTTTTATTGACGCAGTGCGTGGAATGTCCCGCTGAAGCTGTGGGGAATCAGGTGTGACGGTCTCCCGGCCCTCGAGATGGTAGGAGTACTCCGCTCTGCCCAAGGGGGCGAGTTATATTGATTATACCCCGTCTGGTCAGTCACATACATTTTAGATTTTGTCTAGACTTGACACATACAGATGTCGCAACAGGCATCATTTAGACTGATTAAGAGATAAAACCGAATAAAAACGTTATTATTTCACTTTTAAAAAATACTTTTTTTCATAAAATAAGTAATTTACGTAATTTCTTAGATAATTTATTAAATTTAGGTGAAAAATATGAATATAAGATATTTTCTTCAGATACAAACCAAAATAATCTTTGTTTTAAAACCATTAATTTTACACAGATGGCGTATTATTACTAAGAAACAACTAACCTGTGCTTGTAGCGGCATCTTGTATTATTCCTGACAAACAGACTAAACTTTGCTGTAGTTCCAATTACTCACCACTGTCGCTGTTCTTGCGCGAGTTATAGCAGCAACTTTTCAAGTATGGGCAGTGACCCTCTGTTGTACGTAATATATTATTACTCTGTGATTATACCCATGAAATGTACCGTCGACGCCTCTATGTAAGATGCCTAAGAGATCGCTTAACGCTTAACCACCGTAAACGCTTCTAACAAGATCCTAACGCAAATGTGGTCTGTGTGGTCATAGTCACGTCTACACGCCAGGCGTGTTTTCACCGCGCGTGCGCATCCGCAAGCGTCTGCAAGGGCGCACGTACGGTATGCACCGTACGACCTTCGGTGGGTCGACGCCCCATCATTGGCTATACAAAGTCTGTTAGACTATTTACAATACCGAGCGCATTCAGGACGATGTATCATCGATACGATCGTAATGTTCTGAGCGGTTCCCAAAAACATCAACAGTGTTTGTTGGAATAGGCAAGACACGCTAAGGGCGATGTATCATCGATAAGGCCGTAGTTACGTCCTGAGCGGTTCCCAAATAAACTTCAACAGTGTTGTTCTAGGCAAGACACGCAAGGTGTGTGTTTAAAGTCACGTCGACACGCTACGCGTGTTTTCATTGAGACTTCAGCGCTTACACAAAAACGTACTGTACTCCGTACGACCTCCAAAGGTCGTCACCCCAATATTGGCTATACAAAGACGGGGGAGATGTTTAAAGGGGAATAGTTGACATTTCTAGTAATCATATAGCAATTTTACAATATGGTAGTTGACATATACCATCAAAATTTACCGTAATTATTATAAATGGCATTCTTAAGAGTTTGAATGGCATATGCTCATGACGGTACTCCATGTCACACACGACTGACGATTAAATGATTGCACAGAATTTTAATAAGCACTTCGCAAATCCTACTAATATTATAAACGCGAAAGTTTTTATGTATGGATGGATGTTTGTTACTCTTTCACAAAAAAACTACTGAATGGATTTTAATGAAACTTTAGAATAATATAGCTCATACTCCCGAATAACATATAGGCTATGTTTCATCGATGTACCACGCGAGCGAAGCCGCGGGCAGAAGCTAGTAAGTAATTAAAAAAATGCTCAGTTAAAAATTGAGCCATAATCATACGAAAATCAACTTCTGCTTCTATTACGGGACTACCATAAATTATTTTGGCGACTTTTGACTATGGTATTTGGACCCTTCCCCACGTGAGATTGCATAATATTCGACTGAACCCCCCCATAAAAACATCATGTCATTTATATCTCCTTTACATTTTAACGATTATCGCATGTAGGGCTGGGACTTAAAAAGAATGTGCCAACTGTGTTTCTTGCCTAGCATGTCGTAAAAGGCGACTAATCGTACATGGGGATTTGGGTACCTGTAAGTATCTGTAGGCGACAAGCTAGCCACTTGTCACTACAGATAGCGCGTGAGTTGAATGCAGTCGGGGCCTGAGACGAGACATACCTGAGCTCTGCATTCAACTCGCGCGCTATCTGTACTTTTTTACAATATTCCATCTGACCAAACCAGATTTAATTTTTGGCTGAATGTGGTTAAGGGGGCTTTGACTCTGCCTACCCCTTCGGGGATTATGGACGTGATTTTATGTATGTATGTACATTTGAGCGATTTTATCTTCACTAAAACACTATCAATGTGCATATAAAAGATAATAAAATGTATTTCCATCCGTTATCACTCGCCAATTACCGACCTGTTGTACTGTTCTGGGTAATGTGACAACTATCTCACAATGTCAATTCGTATCGAGCGTTCAACTTTGATGATTGTCAATGAGAGATTGAGAATAAAAAATATACAATTGATAACACTATTTAATAGCGGTGGTAGCTCAATGGTAAGGACACGCGCCTCTTAACCAAGGAGTGCGGGTTCAAACCCGGGCACGTAGCTCTGGATTTTTCAAGTCTATGGTACGTATTTATACCACTAGCTCGACGGTGAAGGAAAACATCGGGATGAAACCTGCAAATTCAAACAACTTTGGATTTGTAACCATGATCCAACAATTGTCTGGTTCCCCTATCTTAGGGTTACGAAGGTCAGATCGGCAGTCGCTTCAATGTAATTACCAGACTCGCTAAGTCCTGGATCGTGGTCTAAGCGGACCCCGTCCATAACGCTAGGAAAATGATGATGAATGAATTGATAACACTATTTAAAAATCAGGTTCTGTCATACATTGTTTTACATTAACATGTCGTGTGTTAACAGAAGGTGATGTTAGGTTAGATTAGCCATAAAAACTCTACGGTTTTTATAGCTTGTATGAAAAGGATCTTGAATGTTGAAGAAGTAAGTAAGGTGTGTATATTATTTTATAATCTAACTGACGGCATAAAGTGTCCGATGTTGATCTGGGACTTAAAAAGAATGTGCCAACTGTGGTTCTTGCCTAGCATGTCGTAAAAGCGACTAATGGTATATGGGGTTTTGGGTATGTGATTGTGTAGACGACGAGCTAGCCACTTGCCCAGTTTTGTTTTGGCTGAATGCGGTTAAAGTGTTCGGGGTTTTAAAGGCGTGATGTTATATTTGTTATATTTTAGGCCAAATAAGAGATGGATGGATGTGAAAGATGATATGAGTGAAATGGAAGTGGATAGCTTGATAACGGCTGACAGGGACGTATGGAAGAAGAAGACATGCTGCGCCGACCCCAGAAGAACTGGGAGAAGGGCAAGAGGATGTTGATGATGATGATATGCCAAATGTCAAATGCGTACCCCTTCGGGGATTGCGGGCGTGATGTTATGCATTCGGTTTGCCATTTAAAGTCAAACATTCCGATCACGCCACCTCCAGTCCGCCAATCTGTTTGCTTGTATGCTAATTCCAAGTCTCCTTCAATATCTGCCTACGTAGCTATGTATATAATAAGCTATGTATTAAGATTACAATAACAACATTTGGAACGTATGCCGACGAGTAGTTTAGCAAGAATTTTATATCAGACTTCATATAGATTCATTCTAGGTTTGCATGTTAAAACGATTTTATAAGTTCATAAAAAAAAAATTGTTTCGCTCACCATAGACAAAAAAAAATTATTGTATAGATCCCCCCTGAAGTAAAAGCTGCGTACGCGCTTATTGCGCCAGCTCTTTGAGCTAAGTCAACATTGCGCCACGGCTCAACAAAATGGACCACACCCCACGGTATCATTTTGCTGCGTCAAAGCGCAACAAGGAAGTTTCGAGGGCATTATAAAGTTGCTTATCTTAAATACACGTCACAGTTTATCAAAAAGTATCGAACACGTATTTTTTTCTTTATCAACATACAAGAAAATGTATCACAGATACAGCGCACACCAAACACATCATTTTTTTGAGATTTGTAACATACATAACATCACCCCCAAAATCCCCGAAGGGGTAGGCAGAGTCAAAGGGGCAGCAGGCCCCTTTAACCACATTCAGCCAAAAATTAAACTGGGCTGGGTTGGATGGAAAATTGTGAAAAAGTAGTGACAAGCGGCTAGCTTGACGCCTACACAATCACATACCTACAACCCGATATACTATTAGTTACCTTTTACGACTTGCGTTCCAACATGGAAGAAATTTTAACGAAAAAAAAAACTAACTAACTGTAGAATCGGAAACGTAATTAAGTTTAGTATTCTTATGTTTTTGAATCTTTACATTTAAAGTTTTATGTTCTAAGTGAAACGCAATAGGCACCATAAAAATAAGGTCCTATCATTCAGGTAAAGCATTTAGCCAGATGTTGACCATTGTAATGATTTGTGAAAATAGTTATTATCTTTTAGTATTTAAGGTTTATTGTTAAGAGAAATGTAAGACGTCATAAACCAAGGGATCATTTGGGAAAACATCTGGTCAGCAGACGATTATCTTAACAATTGTTCAAAAGTTAATATATTTTTATGAGCGTGAGAACGAAGGATGGTGTGCGAGTATGACCGATGCCGGAGGAGAGAACTCAGGTATAAAGTCATTTGTACGTAGCTAAAGAGGGGAGTCCTTAACCAGCTGTGATGTAAGATAGATCGATAGCTTCGTGTAACTTTTGGCTTCGAAAACGCGCACCTATAATGTAACCGACCTGTGTATTGCAATTAAATAACTTATAACATCAAAACATCATCCAGTATCATTCAACCATCAAACCAAGATACTACATAACTAAACTTCACGCCACTTCCCTAGCGGGGTAGGCAGAGAGAACCGAACGCCATATGGGACGATTTCAATTTTAACGAGCTGTATAATATATACATATATAAGCATATTAATGTAAAATAGATATCGCAGCTAACTTTCAAGAACTGGTGGACCCACACCCGCCTCAGTCGGTCCATCGCTAGGGACACGAAAAAAGCATCGATACTTTGTGGTATCGAGTACATTTCCTTTCGATACCGATAGTTTTGTACTCGATATTTTGTATTCGATGCTTTTACTCAGAGTACTTTTTGATAGGTATCGTATCGAAAGAACCATAGATATTAGGTTTTAAAATTTAAAAAAAATCGCCACATTGGTATTATGTCATAAAAGTACTCGATACTTTTCAAACGTATTGTTACTTTTGTTATGATACTATTACGAGTACGACACTTATTTTCTACTACTTATGAGTACAAATCGCTACAATTGGGTCAACGGAAGAAAACAATCGCCGCATAGGGATTACATCCTTAAAGTACTCGATACTTTTATTTCGATACTTTTTATTCTATACCGTGTCCCTATCCATCGCCCGACCTCGGCCCCACCCACCCGCAGCGGCTTGATCGCAAACGATGCACAATGACCGATGCGCCTCAACAAACCGTTGCCGACGCAACGACACTGCTGCACAATACAACAATGCACTGTCAAGCACACTACGACGAGACACTTTACGAGCAGATGCGACATTACTTGGGACTGCAATGCTAGATGCAGCAAACCAGCTGCATCCGGCACAATAGGCAAGATGACTATAAAAATCTGTTCAGTCCGTCAGTTATATTATAAAAAAATATTGAACACGTATTTTTTTATTTATTCGTCAAACAAACTATGACGAAGATACAATGCATTCAAGTGGGGCGTGACGTCACACTTTCGTAAAATTTTTACTAAATAGTGACGTCGCAAGCCCCCACTCCAAAACTTTGATGCTCTTAATCTTTGTGATTTTTTGTTAACTTGATAAAGCAAAAAATATGTGTCTAGCATTTTTGTATAATCTAACTGACGGACTGAATAGAATTATAGTTTTTTGATGCAGTCATCATCCCTATTTTAGTTATGATGCATCCAGTGATGGCTGACCGGGACGTAAGGAAGAGGAAGACATGCTGCGCCGCCTCCAGATGAACTGGGAGAAGGGCAAGAGGATGACGATGACCCAGTGGCGTAGCAAGGCGTGGGCGAAGTGGGCCCTCGCCAACAGCCTCGCACTTGAAAGGGCCTCATGGGGTAGTATGGTAAGATACATTTATTCGGTAGATACTGGTAACGAAAGAAAAGAGGTCTCGCTGCTGCGACTTCGCTCACGTCTATGTGACTGGCTCGATGGCGCATTCGGTAGTGACCGCGCCCCATGCGCCAAGAGTTGTGGGTTTGACCCCATCCAGGACAAACATTGGTGTGATGAATACTTGTGTTTGCTCTGTGTCTGGTTGTATACCATAAACTCGGCCGAAACCGCGAGCACTGCTACAAGATATCAAACGAACACAAACCACATCCAAAAAGAATACAGACTAGTAAAAAAAGAAGGACTCCACGCTGTCATACCACGGCGTGAAGCCACGTTTATGCATGTGTGAGTGAGATACTTATGGATAGAAAGATATCGGATATCTGTCATTTGGATCGCTTATTATGTCAATGTGTGACGTAAGCCGCAGCTTACTACAGGTGCTCCAATTTGACACGCATGTCAAATTGGAGCACCTGAGGAACTTCAACATCTAGTTAGTGGCGCGGAGTCCTTCTTTTTTTACTAGTCCGTGCGCAGACGCATGCAGGCCACAACAAAGACATCAAACTTGAACAAAGCGGTTTATTTATAACTCGGAACAGTACAAATTAACGATACCTTGCAACGTTTAGATCAGTGTTGCCAGACGAACGAATCGCAATTTTCCCTTAAAATTCCACATTTTGAGGAAAAATCTCTCGACAAAAAGAGAAATTACACCTACACTTTTCCGTCTTCACAATTTTCCATCTGACCAGCGTAATCGTGTGCTTTCAAGTGTCAGTGTATAGAAAATAATCTCTAAACTTAGTTAGAAACTCGATCGCGTTAATCAAATAACAATTTTTGTAATACAAATCCCAAACTCCTCCGCAAACTAAAAAATAATATCTCCCTAAAACCCTTCAGAAATAAATAAATATCAGACTACATCACATACATTGATCTGACTCCGAGCTAAGCAGCTTAAGCACTTGTGTTACGGATATCAGAAACAACAGTGGTATTACAAATATATACTTTAATATAAGATATAAACACCCAGACACAGAAAAAACACAAGTATTCATCACACAAATGTTTGTCCTGGGGATCGAACCCACAACTCTTAGCTCATGACGCAGGGTCACTATTGAAAGCGCCATCGAGTTTGTCAAATATTCTCCCAATTTCAAAAAACACCAAAACTATTGGGAAATTTCCTTCGAATCTGGCACCAGTGGTTCCGATAAAGGATACTACTGAATGAGCGCAAACAAGATAACGGACAAATATATGTACATACATACAGACATCCCAGAGCAAAGTAGGCGAGTCAACAGATCTAATTGGATCGGGCGATATACGACCTTGAATGTAAGTAATTAGAGAACATTGTATTGGGAGCTGGTGTAAGAACACGCGCCTCAACGATCTATAATAAATTCAAATTCAAATTCAAAATATCTTTATTTCTATGGGCTTCAAGAAAGAACTTATAAATAGTCAATATACATATAAAAAAAAGGATAAGAACTAATACTACCACCGGTTCGGAAGGTAGACTCTATCGAGAAGAATCCGGCAAGAAACTCGATAGTTACTCTTTTAAAAGCCAAATTTTACAAATTTGTAAACTTAATTATTATATACTTAAGACTATGTAGATATCACTGCAGGTGAACACTTCATTATGAAGTTAACCATGAATCCTTGTCATTGAGGTAAAATATAAAAATGAACCGCTGAATGTGTTGCTAAGCGCAAATTTCTAAACAGCTGAACCGATTTCACTAATTCTTTTTTAGTTGTGTTCGTTATTGTCAAGTGAAGGTTCTTATGAAAGAAAAAAAAAGTCATCTTCCTAGCGTTATGTCCCGTGTTTAGACGGGGTCCGCTTAGACCATGATCCAGGATTTAGCGAGTCTGGTAATTACATTGAAGCGACTGCCGATCTGACCTTCGTAACCCTAAGATAGGGGTAGGGATAAGGGGTAGGCAGATTCAAAGGGGCAGCTGGCTCCTTTGACCACTTTCAGACAAATATAAAACTGGGTTGGGTTAGATAAAAAATTGTGAAAAAGTAATGACAAGTGGCTAGCTCATCGCCCACACGATCACACACCCAAAACCTGATGATGACGACCTAAATCGACCAAAGTTTTATTTCCAGTGCACCGGCGTACGTGACCCGCGTCTCGTTTGGGACAGCTATTATCTTGATCAAACAATTGCTCCCAAAATGTACCCAATTGATTTGACTCGCGGACACAGTAATAATTCATTGTGCACATACATATAACAGAGCGGTGGTAGCTCAATGGTAAGGACACGCGCCTCTTAACCGAGGAGTGCGGGTTCAAACCCGGCCGTACCTCTGAATTTTTCAAGTCTATGTACGTATTTATACCACTAGCTCAGCGGTGAGTGAAAACATAGTGATGAAACCTGCACATTCAAACAACTTTGGATTTGTAACCATGATCCAAAAGTTGTCTGGTTCCCCTATCTTATGGTTACGAAGGTCAGATCGGCAGTCGCTTCAATGTTATTACCAGACTTGCTAAATCTTGGACACTCCGTTCACTTAGTATCCATAGCACATGCATAAGCTTGTTTGACACTAGGGAATTAGTGTGTCAGTCTGTAGAATTTATTTATTTTAAGTCCTAACCCAACAGGGGAGATTCTGATCAAAACATAACTACAATTCGGTTCCTCTGTAAATGATATTCGATTTCAATGCTAGCGCATAAGGTCCTATAAACTCACTAGCCAGGGGTCTATGGCATTGGGCGGCAACCGCTTCCTTTTGCGAGGACGTTATCTTGCAAAAGGAGGCGGCGGAGCGTGAACGAGAGGATGATCCTCTGACTCCGTTGCTCCGAAGACGTAGGAGGGGGCGAACGAGGCGCCAATTTAACAGCCTCGCCCCTCCTAGCGGAGGCATGCGGGTGGTGGGTGCGGGGGCACCCCCATCCGCCTTGCACGCGTCTCCGCAGCCGCTTGGCAGGAATAGCTCGGTACTCCCGGCTATCCCTGTCGCCCCCCCGGATGGAGGGGGGCAAGTGGTGCCCGCCGTGTAGGGCGGGCCGGTCGCCGGAGGTGTTTACGGCAGCGAAGGCTGTGCCGAGATTCCCGTAAACACCTCCACTCAGGCGTTGAGGGGTACCGCGGAGTTAGGGGTCTATGGCATTCTGCCAGTCAAGCCCTTAAGTCACACCACCGGGAAGTCCCCCCAAGAGCCATCAACCCCAGGACAATAACTCCACACGTGTCCAGCACAAGCGAAAGCTTTGGCAATACCCCAACACTCCACAATACGCCGGTGATCGCTCATCGCACTAACATGATCTATTGCGAGTACAATGTTGCATCTATGACGTGACTCTGAAATTATCTGCATGATTGGGTCTTAATGAATGGGAGGGGTAGCTCAGTGGTAAGGACAACGTCTCACACGATATTATAAATAAATATAAATAAATTCTCCAAACTTAAACTCAAAATATATTTATTTACGTAGGCCTCAAAAAAGCACTTGTAAATCGTCAAGTAATAGATACAAAATAGAACAATTCGATTCTACCATCAGTTAGGAAAGTTGCATCTACCGAGAAGAAACTCCAGACTCCAGACTGACACACCAATTCCCTAGTCCCAAACTAAGCTTATGCATGCGCTATGGATACTAGGTGAACAGATAGACATACTTAAATACGTTTATAAACATCCATGACTCGAGTACAAATGTACATGTGCATCACACGAAACATTTACCATTTCATTTCATTTCATCACATACACACATAACATCACGCCCATAATCCCCGAAGGGGTGGGCAGAGTCAAAGAGGCATCATGCCCCTTCAACCACCACATTCAGCCAAAAATAAAGCCGGGCTGGGTTAGATGGAAAATTGTGAAAAAGCCGTGACAAGCGGCTAACCTGTTGTCTACACAATCACACACCCAAAACCCGATATACCATTAGTCGCCTTTTACGACATGCTAGGCAAGAACCACAGTTGGCACATTCTTTTTTTTTGTCTCAGATAAACATGGGCCAAGTCCCAGACCAACATGGGACAAAAAAAAAAAAAAAAACAACTAAAATAAATACTCTAGCGATGAAGGGTGCCGCGAGGTTAAGTTAAGTGGACCCGAGTAATAGGGGTGTTCATTTAAAAAATACATCGATATTTTTTGCGATGTATCAATCGGAATGCATGCATCGATGTTTTTCGATATATCGGATTGAAACATCGATGTTTTCGATGCATCGCTTAAAATATTAAGGAACAATAATATTGAGTACAGATTCAGATGTAACAGTGTCCCTCGATTTATCAATTTTTTTATGAGAGTCTGTCAACATTCATAGTAATTTTGACCACCACACGGCTAAATATCTTGGTCAATCTATGCTTATATTTTGTTTCACATTTTACATTGTCTGGCAAGCAAAGGAATAAAGTCATATACAGCCTTGTCTGTGCAAATTATTTTATTATTACGTGATATTATTATATTATTCTAAATAATTGTCTATGACTATTGTAGATAACGTATATTTATTTATGTGGTGGTCATTCGATGTATTGAATTAAATACATCGATGCATCGTAAAACATCGAATATTATCGATGTATCGAACGGATTCGATGTATCAAATGGTAAATATCGATGCTTTCGATGCATCGATGTATATCGAGCATCCCTACCGAGTAAACTGCCCTGGGATTCCTACACCACGGCGTCCGCCTCTTAATGGCGTGGCTCGTTAAACCATATTAACCCCAAATAAAATTCAAGTTTGACGGAATATTTAAAATAGTAGTGACAAGTGTCTAGCTCTTAATACATAACAAAAATAAAAACCGAATACAAAAAAAATCAGCAAAAAATGTTATAAGAACCTGCCTGAATAGCTATTTAAATAACACTAAAAAGTATAAAAAAAAATATTTCGACTGCTTAGATAAAAGTATTAAACTTGAACACGTATGTAAATATTTACAATAATCAGTTAGTTTTGGAGTCGGCGCCAAAAAGAATAACAATTCTCGAGATATCGAGTAATATAAATACAAAAAAAAAAAATACAGTCGAATTAAGAACCTCCTCCTTTTTCTTGAAGTCGGTTAAAAACCCAGACCACCATCATTAGTCTCCTTTTACAACATGCTAGACAAAGAACACAACACAATTGACATGTGACAATCCAGTCCAACATGGGACACTTGAAGTTAATTAGAACAAACAATACCATCTACACTTATAATAAATCTGTAGAGGTCAATTCTGTACATGAAATATATTTTCAAAATAACTATCAGGGGGTGATTAGTGATCGATACTGATGCCAAAAATGCAATCAGTAAAATTTTTGTCTGTCTGTCTGTATGTTCCTTATAGAAACAAAAACTACTCGACGAATTTTAACGAAACTTGGTACAATTATTCTTCATACTCCTGGGCAGGTTATAGTATACTTTTCATCACGCTACAATCAATAGGAGCAGAGTAGTGAAGCGAAATGTTGGGAAAACGGGAGAAGTTACTCCATTTTTTAAGCTTCCGTCGCGTGTGCAGCCTTAATGGTTAAAGTTACATAGAAATCATGTATGACGGAAATAGTCTTTATAATATTAACCATAAACGGGAGTGACACCGCTGGCACAGCTAGTTAATAATAAATAAATAACATAAATTCCATTACTCAACAGCATCACACCAATTCTCGTTGGACATTCGCCAACACTTTCCCTACACGTGTGCGCATCCAAGTCGGATTCATCACTAGTGCACTATGACGTCGCATTGCACAAATAAACGCGACAAACATTATATTGGGAGAGTGTTGCATCAGATTTACGAGTAAACTAGCTGACCCGGCGCACTTCGTAACGCCCCGTTTTGAGATTTTCATGATTTGTCGATTGACATTTAACATTGACAGATACGAATCCCACCGTTTTATATGAGAAAATACTTTCGCTTTTATTTTGTTTTATCGTCAATTTTTCAATGTTTTTAATAGTTATTCTGTTATTCTGGACGAAGACAAATCCAACAAATCAAAAACAACGTAAATCGGTTCAGCCGTTCTCGACTTATAAGTGGTGTAACAAACACGACTTTGTTTTATTTATATAGATAGTATTTTGATACGGAATATAATTATTCAAACGTCTTTGGTGGGCGTTGTTATTAATAAGTACATACATACCTACATATATTCGAGACTGGCCCGTTGGTCGAGTGGTCAGAGACCCTGGCCACGAAACCAAGGGTCGCGGGTTCGAATCCCGCTAAGGGTAAATGTTTCGTGTGATGAACATAGCCATTTGTACTCGAGTCATGGATGTTTATAAACGTATTTAAGTATGTCTATCCGTTCACCTAGTATCTATAGCACAAGCATAAGCTTAGTTTTGAACTAGGAAATTGGTGTGTCAGTCTCAAGAATTTATTTATTTATATAATCACGAAGGGTTAAGCAGAGTCGAAGGGACAGCTAGCCCCTTCAACTACTTTCAGCAAAAAAAAAACTGGGCTGGGGTAGATGGAAAATTGTGAAAAAGCAGTGACAAGCGGCTGGCTCGTCGCCTACACAATCACACACCCAAAACCCGATATACCATTAGTCGCCTTTTACGACATGCTGGGCAAGAAACACAGTTGGTACATTATATATAAATAAGATAATTTGTAAATTGGCATTATTAGAATCTGGCGTTTATAACTCGTCTGACATTTATCGACTAAACCATATAAAGACTTACTACACGTTCACTGCCACTACAATTTTCATGTCCTCGGATGCCGTTTCAATGTATATGTTGCTGTAATAGCTCGAACTATGGTAAATTTTAAGATTTTCCAGTAAAACCTAAGATTTACCAACTCTTAACGGTAAAAGTCCGAACAAGTGTACAATTCGAACTTTTACCACCATTTACTTAGTAAATCTTAGGATTCTTTACTTGGAAAATTTTACCTAACCAAACCTAACTAAGATTAGATTATATTATAGGTTAGGTTAGGTAAGGTATTTCTTTAATCAGGTTAATAAAACCTAACCTAACTAACCCATAATATAACCTAACCTAGAAATGTTTACATTTACCAACTCATGTCGGTAAATCCTAAGATTTACTAGTAAAACCTAAGATTGACCAATATACGGGCTTTTACAGTAACATATACATTTAAGTAAAAAAACATTGAACTCGCTAGGCGAGCCGTCGACATTGAAACAAGATTGTGAACTCTCCGGGCGAGTCGACGGCACTGAACTTGTTAAACGTTTTTAGGTAAGTGGTTCATCAAGGTTATTCCATCTTCAATTCGTACCTCTTCGGGGATTACGGGCGTGATGTTATGTATGTGTCGCAGTCATCTGGCTGAATCTGCTATTTGATTGAATGACTAGCGCGTTCATTAAATGACGACATTTAATTGAATGACTAGGCCGAACGTTGATTGAACAAGCGTCACTCAACGTCCAACTAGTTAGCGGATTGTAACATAGCCCTTTGAACAGAGCGGACCAACAGAACCAGATGACTGCGGCATTATATATTGCGCCTTCCCTGAAAATCAAATTGCTACCAGAAACGAGACGCTACTAGACAATTAGGTTAGGTTAGAACTCTGATCCTAACAACACGCTTTCATTAAATGAATTCAATTCAATTAAATGTCGACATTCAATGAACGCGCTAGTCATTCAATCAAATAGCAGATCCATCCAGATGACTTCGATATGACGTTCAGTCAAGAAGTTGAACGTTATATTAAACAATCTGACGAGTTGTCCTTTAGTCATTCAATTAAACGTCGTCATTCAATAAACGCGCTAGTGATCCAATCAAATAGCTGATTAAACCAGATAACTGCGACATATGTATGTATTGCTGGTTTCTTCTCGGTAGATACAACATTCCGAGCCGGTGGTAGAATCATTTAGCTGTGGCTTTACCTGTATTTGACGATTTATTAGTGTTTCCTTGAAACCTACATAAATCTATACTAATATTATAAAGAGCAATGATTTAGTATTTGTGTGTATGTTTGTAATGAATAAACTTAAAAATTACGGTGCCGATTTCAAAAAATCTTTCACAATTGGAAAGCTACTTTATCAGCGAGTAACATAGGCTATATTTTATCCCCGTATTCCCACGGGAACGGGATATTACAAAATTAAGGTACAAAATTAAGCGCTGCTATAGAGAATATTTTGACTTTGACTTTGTTAAAGCATGTATTGACTTTAATCTCTTGATGCGTATTATCAATATTATACATCCTATTATCATAATCCGCTTCTAATCCGCTAATAATTAATGCCATTCAATCGATTTCTATGGCCTTCGGAGTGCGCATATAAAAATTTTAAAGAGCATAAACCGACTTCGTCGACATATTAACTGAAAACGGATAAACTAATATTTAAAATTCAGTTGGCACATATGGAGCGGTGGTAGCTCAATGGTAAGGACACGCGCCTCTTAACCGAGGAGGGCAGGTTCAAACCCGGGCATGTACCTCAACATTTTTCAAATCCATGTACATATTTTTACCACTAGCTCGACGGTGAAGGAAAACATCGTGATGAAACCTGCAAATGCAAACAACTTTGGATTTGTAACCATGATCCAAAGATTGTCTGGTTCCACTATCTTAGGTTTACGAAGGTCAGATTGGCAGTCGCTTCAATGTTATTACCGGACTCGCTAAATCCTGGATCATGGTCTAACAAAACAAAATAGCGATTACTTTAAGAATCAATTGTCTATACGATCCAATTTACGCAGTCAATACATTAATAATATATGTGTACCAAGATCTCATACCTATGTATACTGTAAAAGTACTCATTACATAGGTACCAAAATATTTAATAAATTACCATTTTATATTAAATTATTAAATTTACCTAAATTTAAAATTGAGCTTAAGAAATGGTTGACAGTAAACGTTTTCTACAACCTTAATGAATATTTTGGTACTAAAAGTTTTATTTAAACTACTAATTGATTTAACTTTTATATTGCATACCCAGTATGGGTAACTGTTGAAACTTATATAAATTATATGTAACCACCTTTTGTAACACAGTTTCTGGCAATAAAAAACATTCTATTCTAAGCGGACCCCGTCTAACCGCAGGACATAACACTAGGAAGGTGATGACAGTATTTAAAATTCAAGCGAATAATATATAACATTATGTTAATTTAATCTTTAAATATTTATAACAAAATATTTTTTTATCTTTACAATAAAAATGTAATGTTTTAAATAAACTATATAAATAGAAATATTAATGAAGATATATATTTTGGCTGAACGTGGTCAAGGGGTCTGCTGCCAAAGTGACATTATGCGAGAGTGACAAAATTTTTCGTCTTGATATTTTTTGCAAATATGACGTTCTGCGTCAAAACCGTTTAAGTGTAACAAACAGATATACATAATAAATTTTACATTTCACATATATAACATTCGTAAGGTTGTAATTTATATATTTTTATTTTGATACTCTACGACAGGCCCACACTAAAACGTGGTTCAAAGTTAATTATGATTCATACACCTTGTATAAATTGTATTGAAAAGAGTAACTACCGAGTTTCTTGCCGGTTTCTTCTCGGTAGATACAACATTCCGAACCGGTGGTAGAATCATATAGCTGTGGCTTTACCTGTTTTTGACGATTTATAAGTGTTTCCTTGAAACCTATATAAATAAAGAATATTTTGACTTTGACTTTGACTTTGACTTTGTACACACGTGTAACCTTGACTCACAATTAATTTTAAGCGCACATTTGAACATTGTATATCAATTAAGGTCGCTCATTATTGGTTAATCGCTTGATTACCGTCCGCCTTGAATTGGACAATCGAAATAGGTTCAAGGTCTGGACCTATGGCTACAGACCTATGTACATAGTAGGTATCTACATGCAGACAAGGTTGTGTTGAAACAATTTGTTAATCTCTGGTCTTAAGCTGAAGAAGCAAACGAGTAATTCGTTTGGTCCCTCAGATTATTACTTTGCAACTTTGTGTTTTTTTTTAAATTATTTATTAGGACAAGTGAGGTGTGTAAGGATCGTGCCATATGGCGTTCGGTTCTCTCTGCCTACCCCGCTAGGGAAGTGGCGTGAAGTTTAATTAGTAGTTATTAGGAAAACCAACAAATATTACACTAAACTGGAATTACTATAACATACATACATACATAACATCACGCCCATAATCCCCGAAGGGGTAGGCAGAGTCAAAGGGGCAGCAGGCTCCTTTAACCACATTCAGCCAAATATAAAACTGGGCTGGGTTAGATGGATCATTGTGAAAAAGAAGTGACAAGTGGCTAGCTCGTCGCCTACACAATCATATACCCAAAACCCGATATACCATTAGTCGCCTTTTACGACATGCTAGACAAGAAACACAGTTGGCACATTCTTTTTAAGTCCCAGACTAACACGGGAATTACTTATAACACATGGTTTAAATTATATTATGCTAAGTGCAGATTCAATTGCAGGCTGCCACGACATGCGAATTTAATGTGAGTTAAAAATGTTTGGCCTATACATATAGTGGCACTCTATAAGAAAAAAAGTCATATATTATTTAGGGCATATAACGTGAGCCTCCTGAATTTAGGGAGTCTATTCGAGTGTTGCTAAAAACAATTTAAAAATAGAAATATTTTGCATTTTCAAATAATATTACCCCATTTGACATTAAGGTTGAACATAACCTTTTTGAAAAATAATGTTGAATTCTTATAATATAGAATTCTCAAAATGTTGAATTCCGGGTATTTTATTACAGTTAGTGGTGTAGCAAGAACAATTTTTAACACAAAAAAAAAACCTACTTCAAAAACGAAAACTAATGAGAGCGATGGTAGCTCAATGGTAAGGACACGCGCTTCTTAACCGAGGGGTGCGGGTTCAAACCCGGGCATGTACCTCTAGATTTTAAAAAATCTATGTACAATCTATATACCACTAGCTTGACGGTGAGGGAAAACATCGTGATGAAACCTGCAAATTCAAACAACTTTGGATTTGTAACCATAATCCAAAAAGTGGTCTGGTTCCCCTATCTTAGGGTTACGAAGGTCAGACCGGCAGTCGCTTCAATGTAATTACCAGACTCGCTAAATCCTGGATCATGGTCTAAGCGGACCCCGTCTAAGCACGGGACATAATGCTAAGATGATGATGATCAAAAACGAAAACTAATCCGAGTAAAAAATAAATTTACTTAGACCAAAGTAAAGGCAGAGTTAGCAAGTGAGCTAATTTTAGACATTTTTTTTTTTGTGTCAGATGGAATAGTGTCAAAAGGCTAACTCTTCGCCTACACCATCACAAAGCCAACAGTCGCCTTTTACAGACGTGCGACGTCATAATACATTCAGCCAATCACAACCGTTTCCGATCACATGGTTCGTACCCGAAATAAATTAATTTTATTTTGGGTTTTTTGGTGAAAATATTCAATATTTTTTTAACACATTCACTGCCATTACAAATTTCACGATATTTTCTCGGATGCCGCCTACAATTGGCGAAAGAAATTGAACTCGCCAGGCGAGTCATCGACCCTTTAAACTCACCAGGCGAGTCGGTGGCACTGAATGTATTAATGCATATTGCTATTAAAATAAGTAACGCGGGTGGCAAAAAATAAGTAGGTAATTATTTTTCATACTGTCAAATAGCCTATTGTAAATTTTAACCGACTTCAAAAAAGGAGACCTACAAGGAACAATATAATACTCCTCTGGCTAAATGAAAACTGAAGCCAACGCAAACGAACTGGCGTGAACAAACTAGTCAACATTATAACGATATCTTCACAACCACAACTTCCAGTTCAAAGAACTCGTGACATACATATCTCAAGAGTGGGTGTGTCACACAAAAAACGAGACATTTCAAAACAATAGTAGCTACTGTATTTCTTTCCTCATGGCTGCGGGCCAAGTTTATCAGATGTTGTGAATGAACTTGTACTCCACAATGTTAACGATCGGAAAAACACGGATAGATGAAGATGAAGAAGAAGCAAATATGATCTATACACCCTTGTAAAAGATGTTGTTAAAAAGAGTAACTACCGAGTTTCTTGCCGGTTTCTTCTCGGTAGAAGCAACATTCCGAACCGGTGGTAGATTCATATTATTAGTTGATTTTCCTGTTGAATTGACGATTTATAAGTGTTTGTTTCAAACCTATATAAATAAAGAGTATTTTTACTTTGAAGCGGGTAATAACTCCCCCCCCCCCCCCCCCCTCGTGCCCCGAACTAGGAATTGAACCAGTAATCCAGCTGGACCCAGCATAATTTTAGCTGTGCTAGATCTCGCGACATGTGCTGGTTAAATGCTGCTGGATTTCAATCCCTACTAGAGATTGGAATGCTGGAGCAAGCAATCCAGCTGGGTCCCAGCACAATTTTAGCAAAACAATGCAGCTGGATTGCAATCCCTACCCCTAACTAATTTCACGCCAATTCCCTGGTCGAGTGGGCAGTGGCAGTGAACCGAGCACCATATGACGCGGTCCTTACACACCTCACTACTCGCTTCTTTGCATCCATAACTCCTTTTATACACGGTCTACGGTTATTATGGCTCCTAGCTGCACCTTCTGTTAACCTCCTGCACCTGCAGACATAAGCTAACATAACATAACGTCACGCCTCTAATCCCCGAAGGGGCGGGCAGAGTCAAAGGGGCAGTAGGCCCCTCCAACTACATTCAGCCAAAAATCAAACCAGGCTGGGTCAGATGGAAAATTGTGAAAGACATAATCTAGTTTCATATAATTCCAGCCAGAGAAGACATCAGAAGCAACAACCTTTTCATCGAAAGTCAATAAGTATACGTGTACCCATAAAAGTATATGAATTTCAGCAACAAATCCATTCGCCAAATCATAACACGCACTTAATGGTAGGCCAATGACCCCGCGCAGCTCATTCGGCGGCTGACCTTCGTCGCGCGCGGACGTCCGCTGAACCCCAACTAATAATAGCGCGTAAAATATCGCTGTTTGCGCTCTCTCGCTTTGTTTGAGGAACAGGAAGGCGTTTGACGCGTGTTTTGTGTTTGTTTATTGGTCAGATGTACACCGTTGGACTACTAGCGCCATGGTAAATCGCTTTTTCTCGTGACGTGACGTTGACAAGTAAGAAGTTTTGTAAAATTATTGTCATGTTGAAGCTTTAGAAGCCGAAATGTTACTGTAGAGTGCGTTGGAATACTACAACCCTTTGCAGAAGTATACCAATTAAATATTAGAAATAATAATTCATTTAACCTTCACGAAATCTCCATGTACACCTATGTCGCCCGAGTTGTTATTGCAGTTAGCATGAATATTCTACGTTTAAAACGTTACAAAGAATAACAACAACAAGTCTCATGATATCTGAGCGTCTTAAAAATAGAGTGGTTTTTGCCTAGCATGTTGTAACAAGCGACCAATGTTGTATAAACTAATATTATAAAGAGAAAAGATTTAATTGTTTATTTGTATTGAATAGGCTCCGAAACTAATGCACCGAATTGAATAATTCTTTCACCAATGGAAAGCTACTTTATCAGCGAGTAACATAGGCTATATTTTATCCCCGTATTTTTACGAGTACGGGAACTACGCGGGTGAAACTGCGGGGCGCTGCTAGTATTGCCTGAAAGAGTAACAATCATCCAAAAGTTCGCATTTATAATATTAGTAGGATCTTAGACTATCGAGATATGGCGTTCGGTTCTTTCTGCCTACCCCGCTAGGGAAGTGGCGTGAAGTTTAGTCAGTTACATACATAACATCACGCCCATAATCCCCGAAGGGGTAGGCAGAGTCAAAGGGGCAGCATGCCCCTTCAACCACATTCAGCCATAAATAAAGTCGGGCCGGGTTAGATGGAAAATTGTGAAAAAGCAGTGACAAGCGGCTAACCTGTCGCCTACACAATCACACCCAACCTGATGTACCATTAGTCGCCTTTTACGACATGCTAGGCAAGAACCACAGTTGGCATATTCTTATTAAGTCCCAGACCAACATGGAACAGTGGGCTGGGTTGGATGAAAAGCTGTGAAAAAGCAGTGACAAGTGGGCAGCTCGTCGCCTACACTATCACACACCCAAAAGCCCGTAAACCATTAATCGCGTTTTACGACATGCTAGACAAGAACCACAGTTGGCACATTCTTTTTTTGTCCCAGATTAACATGGGCCAAATCCCAGATCAACATGGGACATTTAGTTAGTTGGACTATAAAAAAAAATACAAGTAAGCGCTAGCAACCCCCAGACATACTCTCAAATAATTGTGTGTCCATCAACTTAGGAAAGACTCTGTAACAAGATAAATTATGATGTATTAGGTGTCAAACACGTCTTCAGTGTCACTGCGCAGATCAAAGGATATACGACTTACTTATCATTTTCATAGTAAATTCGTTTGGAAGACGAAAACAAATGATGTTGTCAACAAGTGTGGAATTTTGTGCGGAAATCACAGAACTGCTGTGGTTTTTATAAATCTATGCTCATGGGCGTACGTAGCTTTAGGCCGGGGGGGGGGGGGGGGGGCTCTACTAGTGATGCCGAACTATCGATAGCGAAACTATCGATAGTTCGGCATCACTAGTAGAGGACCGAACGCGATACGGTACGGTCTTTTTCACACAAGGTCTACGGGAACTATGGCTTCTAACATCACCCTCTGCTAACACACAACCAATACGCATATTACCCCCCACGGGAGAGGGGGGGGGAGCAATGCAAATATATTGATAGGTACTTATAGTAAACTAGCTGTGCCCGCGGTTTCGCTCGCGTTTAAGGTTAATGTTATATAGCGTATAGCCTTCCTCGACAAATGAACTATCCATCATCCTAGCGTTATGTCCCGTGCTTAGACGGGGTCCGATTAGACCATGATCCAGGATTTTGCGAGTCTGGTAATTACATTTAAGCGACTGCCGATCTGACCTTCGTAACCCTAACATAGGGGAACCAGACAATTTTTGGATCATGGTTACAAATCCAAAGTTGTTTGAATTTGCAGGTTTCATCACGATGTTTTCCCTCACCGTTGAGCTAGTGGTATAAATACGTACATAGATTTTGAAAAATCCAAAGGTATGTGCCCGGATTTGAACCTTGGTTAAGAGGCGCGTGTCCTTACCATTGAGCTACCACCGCTACTGCGTACTTTGTTGAATCTCAACCTCGTCCTAACCAATCTGTCTGTCTAGATCTCATTCGATACACCTAGGGTTGCAGGGTTGCGCAGACAGGTCGTCAACCCCGGCCGACGTCTAGCGCCCTTGGGCGAGGTCACCCGCCCTCCCCCAGAGGTCAAACACTGGACGCGTGTGCCATTTCAACATTTGCGGCTGTGTATGACAGATGACGTCTGTCAAGGTCAATGTGACATGACTGCAGATTATAAACTGAAGTTTAACTCTGAAATTGCCGTGCTGTTGCGAATCCGTACGCGTCTCAAAAAATTTATATTTTTAGAGGCGCCCACAATTTCCTTTTTCAAAAATTAAAGTAGCCGTATTAATTACTAGTTGTGGCCGCGGTTTCACCCGCATTTTTGGTTAATATTATAGCCTATAGCCTTCCACGAGAAATGGGCTATCTAACACTGAAAGATTTTTTCTAATCAGACCAGTAGTTTCTGAGATTAGCATGTTCAAGCAAACAAACAAACAAGCTCTTTAGCTTTATAATATTAGTATTAACTAGCTGTGCCAGCGGTGTCACCCGCGTTTATGGTTAATATTATAAAGACTATTTCCGTCATACATGATTTATATGTAACTTTAACCATTAAGGCTGCACACGCGACGGAAGCTTAAAAAATGGAGTAACTTCTCCCGTTTTCCCAACGTTTCGCTTCACTACTCTGCTCCTATTGATTGTAGCGTGATGAAAGTATACTATAACCTGCCCAGGAGTATGAAGAATAATTGTACCAAGTTTCCTTAAAATCCGTCGAGTAGTTTTTGTTTTTATAAGGAACATACAGACAGACAGACAGACCGACAAAAATTTTACTGATTGCATTTTTGGCATCAGTATCGATCACTAATCACCCCCTGATAGTTATTTTGAAAATATATTTCATGTACAGAATTGACCTCTACAGATTTATTATAAGTGTAGATTAGGTGCTAATGAATTTTAACAACAGTCTCGCAGTGAACATTCCGTCAACATCAGTTCAGCCGTATCAAAAGATTAGCCGGAACAATGAGAAAAACAGAAACATAAAAATCGTGTTTCTGTTAGAGTACCCTTCCACATGCGTTCAGTAATATTCCAGACACTTCAATACGGATGACGACTGCATTAAAAAACTATAATTCTATTTAGTCCTGCAGTTAGATTATACAAAAATACTAGACACATATTTTTCGCTTCATCAAATTAACAAAAAATCACAAAGATAAAGAGCATCAAAGTTTTGGAGTGGGGGCTTTCGACGTCACTATTTAGTAAACATTGTACGAAAGCGTGACGTCACGCGCAACTTGAACGCATTGTATCTTCGTCAATGTTTGTTTGACAAATAAATAAAAAAATACGTGTTCAATATATTTTTATAATCTAACTGACGGACTAAGCAGAATTTATTAGTCATCTAGCCTATTGTACTTACATTTATAGATAGATGTATATTATAGATTATATTATTAAATGGACTTAAGTGTAAGTGTGTTGTACAAAATTGGTGTCAACAAATCATGTTTTAAATAAGTACTATAAAGTAATAAAGATATGAAACTAAAGTACCTACTCTGTTATAGAGACGCGCATTTAATGTGATATTAATATTTATTATTAAAAATTAATCGCAGAAATCAATAAACTACCTAACTGCACCAGCTCACTAATATTGTAAACGCGAAAGTTTGTATGGATGGATGGATGTGTGGATGTTTGTTACTCAATCACGCAAAAACTACTGAATGGATTTTAATGAAACTTTACAATAGTATAGCTTATACACCCGAATAACATATAGGCTATGTTTCATCGATGTACCACGCGAGCGAAGCCTCGGGCAGAAGCTAGTATTGGATAATCTATTTCTAAGTTAAGCTTGGAATTGTCACAACGAGGTTTGTATGAAAGAAAAAAAAAAAAAATACCCGATTCAAAATGGCGATGATATTACTATGAAGAGATATTTTTTAAAACTTGACACCTAGACGCATATGCAATCAATTTGACATACATATAACTACAGCAGTAGGCAGAGAGAGACGAAAGAGGCAGCTAGCCTCTTCAACCACACTCAGCCAAAAACAAAACTGGATTAAATGTAAAAATTGTGAAAAAGCAGTGACAAGCGGCTAGCTCGTCGCCTACACAATCACACACCCAAAACCCGATATACCATTAGTCGCCTTCAACGACATGCTATTCAAGAAACACAGCTGGCGCATTCTTTTTCAAGTCCCAGACCAACATGGGACAATAATAACGAAATGAAATGATAATCAAACATGAATACTGTAGTTTGTTAGCAAGCGACAGTGATAATTAAATACTTGCAGATAGATATGAACGAGCGGAGTGTCACGTAGAGATTGTAGATACTCGACCGTCGACCCCATTACGGAAATGTAGCAGATACTTTGTACTAAATAGCTGCCTATTGACTGCCTCGTTGGTCTAGGTGCATAGGTTCCCAGCGGGAACAGTACCGCCCCCTAGAGGGCGCTGGAGATTTTCGAGGGGACAATAGCGGGTCCAAAAGGCAAAATTGGGATGTTGACACCATTTATATTTAATTTTGAAATATCAATTCTGAAAAAGAAAGTATCGTAGTATGCTGTTAAGCCTTATTGATTTTGTATCATATTGAATCTTAGATTTTTAATTTTACAAAAACTGTTTTATATTAAGTCAGTTGACTATACAAACTAGTGACGTCACACGTTGACAAGCCCCTACAAAATCTATGAAGTGATTTCGTTTTGACAGCTCTTAAAAAGTATCTCAATCGACTAGCCAGTCAACATCCCAAATATGGGCATTAGCCAGTACTTTAATTGAGAAAGAAAAGAGCGAGTGGCTCGATGGCTCATTCGGTAGTGACCTTGCCCCATGCGCCAAGAATTGTGGGCTCGATGGGTGGGGACCCAGGACAACATTCTTGTGTTTGTTCTGTGTCTGGGTGTTAATATTGAATATTAAAGTATATATTTGTAATACCACTGTTGATTCTGATATCCTCGGAGTCAGATCAATGTATGTGATGTAGTCTGATATTTATTAATTATTTATTTAATTATTAATTGATAATAATTGGTATAATGTAAGGGGGCGGTAATCCAAAAAGATTGGGAACCTATGGTCTATTAGTAGCATGCGCCGCCTAAAGAACTAGACGTCTCGGGTCAGACCAAAATTTGTGGCCGAGTATTTCAATATTAAAATTTCTCAGTAATAGTCCGGAGTCAGGAAGTTGGCGGTTTAATCACACCCGTGCCTCGGAAAGCACGTTAAGCCGTTGGTCCTGAACCTAACCTCTCTCCGGTCATGTCGAATTGCCGTCTCTCCGGACTATGAGAGTGAAGGAACAGAGAGTGCACCTGTGTTTGCGCACACACTTGTGCACTATAATATCTCCTGCGCAGTTGGCTAATCCTCGTCGAGATTAACCGCCGTGACTGATATCGGTTAGAAGGACGTATTTTGCTGAATCCTTAAAAGCAGACGCTCAAATTCTGCTTCTCCCATGTTGGTCTGAGACTTAAAAATAATATGACAACTGTGGTTCTTACCTAGCATGTTGTAAAAGGCGACTAATGGTATATCGGGTTTTGGGTGTGTGATTGTGTAGGCGACAGGTTAGCCGCTTGTTACTGCGTTCCACAATTTTCCATCTAACCCAGCCCGGTTTTATTTTTGGCTGAATGTGGTTGATGCCCCTTCGTCTCTGCCTACCCCTTCGGGTTTATGGGCTCGATGTTATGTATGTATGTATGTATGTATGTATGTACAAATTCTGCGAACATGTGTCAGCATTATTTTAAGTGCATTAAAAGCATTTTCCGTATTGGCAGGCTGCCAGAGTGAACCAGAGGGCTTGGAATTAAAAGTCACGCTTGAATTGCTATATTATGGGTATGGTATAAATTTAACACCTTAACTCATCACCTTCCTAGAGTCATGCCCTTTATTAAGTTCTTATGCTTGGCATCGTGACAAGAGCGGTGGTAGCTCAATGGAGGAGGAGTGGAGGTTCAGACCGGGGCACGTACCCCTGGATTGTTCAAATCTATGTAAGTATTTATACCAGTAGCTCGACGGTGAGGGAAAACATCGTGATGAAACCTGCAAATTCAAACAACTTTGGATGTGTAACCATGATCCAAAAATTGTCTGGTTCCCCTATATAAGGGTTACGATCAGATCGGCAGTCACTTCAACGTAATTACCAGACTCGGTAAGTCCTGAATTATGGTCTAAGCCGACCCCGACTAATGACGGTACGCTAGGAGGATGATGACGTTTGGCGTCAAGGCCACAAGTCGTATTTTTATCCAATTTTATGATAAGGAATTTAATTCTATCATTTTGCTAAATGCGGTTGAAGACGCTGAAAAACAGTGACAAAAAAAATGTGACAAATGGCTAGCTCGTCGTCTACTCAATCCACAAATCCAATATCCAACCAATACCAGGCCTCCTCTTACATGTGGAGTGTCACATCCCCAGACTTCCAGACCAACATGAAACATTACGAATAATTTTTAACGCAACTTCCTCATTCGCGTTTCGCACCAACTAAAACAATCTACGCAGATTAGATTAACGCACGCCGGAATCTTTCGCGCGAAGACCTTGGGGACGTAAGTTCGATTCAAAGCGGTATTTAATATTTAGCTAGCCGTTATTAATCATTATATTTCCGTTCCGTTACCAGGCTTAAGCGCTCCAAATAATTTCCGATATCTGGTATCCCTTCACTCACACATGCATAAGGTTGGCTTCACGCTGTAGTATGACAGCGCGGAGTCCTTCTTCTTTTACTAATCCGCGTGTTGGGTTCAGTTTTTTACACTCTTCACACGGCAAAGCATGTCACGTGTATCATTTTTTTATGACAACTCAGTCGTAATCCCCGAAGGGGAAGGCAGAGTCTACAACCACATTCAGCCAAAAAACAAATGAACATTTGAAATTTGGATGGAAAATTAGGAAAAAGAGACAAGTGGCTAGCTCGTCGCCTACACAATCACACACCCATAACCCGATATACCATTAGTCGCCTTTTACGACATGCTAGGCAAGAAACACAGTTGGCACATTCTTCTCAAGTCCCAGACCAACATGGAACACATATCTAGTAGCTATCATAACACAAACACAAACACCTAGAGACGAACTGCAAACACGATATTTGTGCAAGTGTCGCGAACTGTGACGTCAGCGGTATTTACAATCGCAATCTCCACGTGCGCTGAAACACATGCGCACCACGTAATACCTAATCTAGTACGCAGTAGGATAAGCTGTGACATGAATATCAGTCAATATTTTTAATTTTTCATTTATAGACCACTGACTGGCAAAAAAAGGACTCCGCGCCACTAACTAGACGTTGAAACTCTGCAGATCGCTACACAACTCACGTCACACATTAACATTAAGCGCTCCAAATGACGGATTTTCGATATCTGATTTCAAATTCAAAGTGTCACGGAACTCTTCTTAGGTGAAATGGATTTTAGTGACATGAAATGAAATAATTTCAAATTAAATAAAAAGAGAGCGGTGGTAGCTCAATGGTAAGGACACGCGCCTCTTAATCGAGGAGTGCGGGTTCAAACCCGGGCATGTACCTCTAGATTTTAAAAAATCTATGTACATATTTATACCAGTAGCTCGACGGTGAGGGAAAACATCGTGATGAAACCTGCAAATTCAAACAACTTTGAATTTGTAACCATGATCCAAAAATTGTCTGGTTCCCCTATCTTAGGGTTACGAAGGTCAGATCGGCAGTCGCTTCAATGTAATTACCAGACTCGCTAAGTCCTGGATCATGGTCTAAGCGGACCCCGTCTAAGCACGGGACATAACGCTAGGAAGATGATGATGAAATGAAATAATTTATTCTGTAAGTGGATTTATAAAAAATTGAGCCAAAAATAAAACTGGGCTGGGTTAGGTGGAAAGTTGTGAAAAAGTAGTGACAAGTGGCTAGCTCGTCGCCTATACAATCACATACCCAAAACCCGATATACCATTAGTCGCCTTTTACGACATGCTAGGCAAGAAACACATTTGGCAAATTCTTTTATAGTCCCAAACCAACACGGGACATATCTATTCCAGTGTCCTGGAATCCTTCAATCTGTTCGATAATAAATGAAGTTTTTTACCAGAGCCTTTTTGTCCACGGAAACCTGTGCCGCAGGCGAAAGCGCCCTTACGATTTTGACTGGCTCGATAGCGCATTCGGTAGTGACGCTACCCCATGCGCCAAGAGTTGTGGGTTCGATCCCCACCCAGGACAAACATTCGTAGGATGAATACTTGTGTTTGTTCTGTGTCTGGGTGTTAATATTGAATATTTAAGTATATATTTCTAATACCACTGTTGATTCTGATATCCGTAACACAAGTGCTTTAGCTACTTATCTCGGAGTCAGATCAATGTATGTGATGGAGTCTGATATTTATTTAAGCATTATTTATTTATGATAGAGCGGTGGTAGCTCAATGGTAAGGACACGCGCCTCTTAACCGAGGAGTGCGGGTTCAAACCCGGGCATGTACCTCTCGATTTTTCAAGTCTAAGTACGTATTTATACCACTAGCTCGACGGTGAAGGAAAACATCGTAATGAAACCTGCAAATTCAAACAACTTTGGATTTGTAACCATGATCCAAAAATTATCCGGTTCCCCTATATTAGGGTTACAAAAGTCAGATCTGCAGTCGCTTCAATATAATTACCAGACTCGCTAAATCCTGAATCACGGTCTAAGCGGACCCCGTCTAAGCACGGGACATAGCGCTAGGAAGATGTTGAGATTCCACCCCGCGGCCCCTACCCGTCACGCGCGCCCCACAAGGCGTCGCTCGCTAGACCTCGACGACCTTGCTCCGTCCGTTTTCGCGACCGCACGGTAACCGGATACCCACCTCGCAATATACAGTTACCGATCAAAACAGCGACCAGACAGACAGACCGGTTTGTCGTCTGGGAATTCTGCATTGGCAGGTGGAAGGTTATTTCGAAAATGTATATCACTAGCTGTGCCCGCGGTTGTATGGTGAATGTTATATAACCATGTTAATATGGGACAAAAAAAAGAATGTGCCAACTGTGGTTTTTGCCTAGTGTTCGAGCTACTACTGATTATGTAGTCCTCGTATTTTACTAACAGATGGCGTTGGGTGTAGATTGCCACGCGGTGGCATTTCGTTTTACCGAGCACATATATACCCAACGCCATAGAGTTCAAATTAGACAATAAGTAGATCATTAAAAGACCTTTCAAGGTCTAAAGAGACAATAAAACACCAATTATTATACTAATTATTAGACCTTAGAATGTAAAGACAGTGCGTGCATTAAATTAGTTAACTAGAAGTCCGGTGTTTCATTCAGTCTTCCTGTGACGGTGCTGGGACCTAGTCTATACAACTAGCATGTCGTAAAAGGCGACTAATGGTATATCGGGTTTTGGGTGTGTGATTGTGTAGGCGACGGGCTAGCCGCTTGTCACTGCTTTTTCACAATTTCCCATCTAACCCAGCCCAGTTTTATTTTTGGCTGAATGTGGTTAAATGGGCCTGCCCCTTTGACTCTGCCTACCCCTTCGGGGATTATGTATGTATGTATTGATTTTATTTAAACATATTCTAGTCTCGCAAATCAATATTTATCTACTCAGTCAAAGCTACGGATGAAAACACCGCTAACCTTTACAAATACCCTGGATCCCGTCCAAAACCATTAGCTATGTAGACTATTTGTCTTAAGCAAACGAGCTACGACGGAGTAATTAGTGCAGTAATTACTGAACGCCAATTAACACATGGATATGCGTGTTAGATTTATACCCGACTACGGCAGCACGAAAAAGAAGGGTTCAATAGTCGATACTCAACAATTTATTGCTCTTTACACACATAACATCACACCCATAATCCCCGAAGAGGTAGGCAGAGTGAAAGGGGGCAGCAGGCCTCTTTAACCACATTCAGAGGCAGAGTAGGCTCTTTAATGGATACATAAGGTGGTACATTAAAGACATTTTCCCCTAGCGGGATTCGAACCCGCGACCCTTGGTTGGGCCAGTCGAGCCATCTTCCTAGCGTTATGTCCCGTGCTTATACGGGGTCCGCTTAGACCATGATCCAGGATTTAGCGAGTCTGGTAATTATGTTGAAGCGACTGCCGATCTGACCTTCGTTACCGATATATGAACGATAGGGGAACCAGACAATTTTTGGATCATGGTTACAAATCCAAATGCATTTGTAGGTTTTTTCACGATGTTTTCCCTCACCGTCGAGCTAGTGGTATAAATACGTACACAGATTTGAAAAATCGAAGTACGTGGCAGGTTTGAACCCGCACTCCTCGGTTAAGAGGTTTTCCACCGCTCCAACAACAAATCTTATAACATAGAACAGCAAAATGTTCCTCTTGTATATTTAAATTTATCCACGGTTCATACGAAGCGGTCACATGGCACCCAGTTATTGCATAATGACACCAAATTGCCACTTGCGCTAACAGCATCTGAATGCAAGTCCGTAGACCCAGTGTCTATATTTGGACCTCGTTATCCAATTGAAGGCTATTTCAGATACGGTTGTTACAGAGCCCCGACAATAGGACAAAACGAAGATGTTATAGAACCGGCATTGAAAACGAACGTTTACTTAAATAAATAAATATCCAACTACATCACATACATTGATCTGACTCCGAGATAAGTAGTGTAAGCACTTGTGTTACGGATATTAGAATCAACAGTAGTATTATTACAAATATATACTTAAATATTACACCCAGACACAGAACAAACACAAGTATTTATCACACGAATGTTTGTCCTGTGTGGGGATCGAGCCCGCAACTCTTGGCGCATGGGGCAGGGTCACTACCGAATGCGCCATCGAGCTTGTCATTTATTTATATAAGTTTCAAGGAAACACTTATAAATCGTCAAATGCAAGTAAAGCTATACTACTACCGGTTCGGAATGTTGTATCTACCGAGAAGAGTCAAGCAAGCAACTCCGTAGATAATCTTTAAAAAAAAAACTCCTTTTAAATTTTGAAATCGGCCTATTCGCCACATTCGTGCCCTAATTAACCCACTTAGGGTTGCCATCTCAAAAATTTGGCAACCAGGCCAAGACGCGTGAAACACCAGGATTTAAGAACCCAGAACCAGGACATGTCAACAGGTTTCTTTAAACATAGTCAGTGTGATAAAAAGCAGTTAAAAATTATGGTGAACATAGCGAGTCGGTTCCTCGGTTGATCGCGGCGTGCGGGCACTGAGCGTGCCTCGCGAGCAGGCCCAAGACTTTCCAACTCAAACTCAAAATATCTTTATTAACGTAGGCCTCAAAAAAGCACTTGTAAATCGTCAAGTAATACATACAAAATAGGATAATTTGAATCTACCACCGGTTCGGAATGTCGCATCTACCGAGAAGAAGCCGGCAAGAGTCAAAGTCAAAGTCAAAGTCAAAATATTCTTTATTTATATAGGTTTCAAGGAAACACTTATAAATCGTCAAATACAGGTAAAGCCACAGCTATATGATTCTACCACCGGTTCGGAATGTTGTATCTACCGAGAAGAATCCGGCAAGAAACTCGGTAGTTACTCTTTTCAATACAAATTATACAAGGTGTATGAATCATAATTAACTTTGAACCACGTTTTAGTGTGGGCCTGTCGTAGAGTATCAAAAAAGAAACTCGGTAGTTACTCTTTTCAATGCCAGAGTGAATAACAAATTAAAATGTACAGATTAAATTAATATTTATACCAAGTCATACAGTTAATGTTGGTTAAAGATTCAGCCGAGTATTATTATAAGTAAAAGGTAAACCTTACAATCTTTAAACTAGGGACATATCCGGGGAAACCCGGAAGGATGTCTACCCTAAAACTCACTGCGCCATGGATGTCGAAGCTAAAACTTAATCCCACAGTCACCCACCGCAGCTGCACAAACAATTAAAATTTCAATTCCGCACCTACGTAAGCGAACTGCAGCACTTGTAACGCGCATAACCGATAAGGCTACTTGAACGGTATCAAACGGCCTTGTACACTTTCCTATTACAGTAAACGTAATCAATACTCAAAGTAGACTAGATTCGTTCTCATTTGTAACTTAACTAAGGTACCGGAGAACGGTGGTAGCTCAATGGTAAGGACACGCGCCTCTTAACCGAGGAGTGCGGGTTCAAACCCGGGCACGTACCTATGGATTTTTCAAATCTATGTACGTTTTTATGCCACTAGCTCGACAGTGAAGGAAAACATCGTGATGAAACCTGCAAATTCAAACAACTTTGGATTTGTAACTATGATCCAAAAATTGTCTGGTTCCCCTATCTTAGGGTTACGAAGGTCAGATCGGCAGTCGCTTCAATGTAATTACCAAACTCGCTAAATCCTGCATCATGATCTAAGCGGACCCTGTCTAAACACGGGACATAACGCTAGGAAGATGATGACTTGACTGTAGTACCGATTTCCTCATTGGTGTATTGATAGCAAATACTGCCTTGGGATCTGGGTTCAAATCCTGAAACAAGCCTGATATTTGTAGTGGAGTTTTAATATTGTAAATCAATACCGGCCTGAGGTCAGGAAACTCCCGTGCTTCAGAAAGCACATTAAGCCATTGGTCCTCTGCTTAAACACTCCTGCATAGCTGGTTAATAAATATTTGTTTGCGGATTTTATTATTAATGTAATGCCAAGAAAGGTAATTAATCCTACTAATATTATATATGCGAAAGTTTGTATGTATGTATGGATGGATGTTTGTTACTCTTTCACAAAAAAACTACTAAATGGATTTTAATGAAACTTTAGAATAATATAGCTCATACACCCGAATAACATATAGGCTGTGTTTGATCGATGTACCACGCGAGCGCAGCCGCGGGCAGAAACTAGTACTCTATATATTTATCTAATAGGGTAATAAGCCACCACCAATTACTATTTCTCATTAAAATACAATAGAAAATAAATTTTCTATGACAAACTATGACCACAGAGTACACGTTTCATTAAACTAATTAATTAATTTATTTATAACTAACTAAACTTCACATTTATTTATTTATTTAAAAGGACAACCAACAAGATAAATGCTTAAACAACATAATCTAATTATAATATTAATGATTATAATATTATAATTTTAATGATTACAAATTGTAAAATATAATAATAATAAATAATAACATCACACCCGTAATCCCTGAAGGGGTAGGCAGAGTCAAAGGGACAGCAGTCCCCTTTAACCACATTCAGCCAAAAATAAAACTGGGCTGGGTTAAATGGAAAATTGTTAAAAATATAGTTTGACAAATATTAAATAAGATCAATAGATAGTGGCTAGCTTGTCGCCTCGAAACTAAAGGCCCAAGCCTTAGTTTTGAGGCAACAGGCTAGCCACTTGTTACTTCCTATTTACAATTTTTTATCTAATCCAACATACAAATCCTATTTTTGGCTGAAAGTGACCCAATATTACAGTTATTTAATAATCTGCTGTATCTATATATTAATATGACAGGCCCGTTGGTCGAGTGGTCAGAGACCCTGGCCACAAAACCGATGGTCGCGGGTTCAAATCCTGCTAGGGGCAAATGTTTTGTGTGATGAACATGGACATTTGTACTCAAGTCATGGATGTTTATAAACGTATTTAAGTATGTCTATCCGTTCACCTAGTATCCATAGCAAAAGCATATGTTTAGTTCGGAACTAGGGAATTGGTGTGTCAGTCTGGCGAATTTATTTATTTATAATATGTGAAGCAAAAACATTGTACCCCTTTTTATGAGAATTGCGCGTACTGAGGACAATGAGATTTGGCACAGTTAAAGTTTATATGGAGGAGGAGTGCAGAAAGCTAATAGTTCAATAAATAATAAAAAATATATATACGAAACTAATAATGATAGAATCTCGTTTAACCACAGGGCGATCACTAGTTCTGATAAAGTTATCAATTTACCTCATATCTAAGAGCCACAATCATTATTATATTTCAAACTAGCTGACAAACTTCTTCTAACAGTCAATAATAATGGGGCTTTGCTCTTGAAAACTGGTAATTTTTATTATTGATGAATATAATATTTTAATATTTATTATCCTATGAAAGTATTACTATCCTTCCAAAGACAAATGCTAAAACACAAACATTATAAAAATTGGTCCAGTCATTCATGAGTATAAATGGTGTAACTAACACAACTTTGTTTTATATATTTATATATATTAGCTTAAAGTATAAAGGTGTGCAACATGAAATTCTTATATACAAATCAATTCCAATACTTCAGAAAACAAAAGCAATATTATATTATACTAATTTCATGTCAAAGACAATACACTATGAATCATAAGCCAACAAAGGCTGTTAAATAACATGTGTATATTATTGTTAAAACATTCTGGAAAACAAGCAACAAAGATAGTATTGTGATTTGAAAACATATTTTCTTCCTCAGTCCTTGTCAATTATACTTAAATAAAACATGTTTATGTTTATTCATCAAGTACATATAAGTATAAATGATTAATTCTAAAGTACTTTGTTTATAATAGTTGTTTACAAACATAGATTGTAAACAAAATGTCGTCCAATCAATAGGTAGAGGTACCAGGAGGGCAGAAACCAGAGAAGGTCGTTTCACTACAGGTGCAACCCAACCAAATACGGAAGCAGTCTACGTGCACCCAATCAAAGCGACTGCAGCGCATCTCCCTTGGCCGGTTAATCGGAGAGAATCACGTACGCACCTAGCATATTAATTTTAATGACGCAATTATTTAATAGGATTTCTAGATTAGTCGACAAGAAACATTATAGGATTGTTTTCTTTCGCCTCGGAATGGAATTACGTTTATTAACTGACGCGTTTTCAAATGTAAACAAAGGCATAATACAAAAACGTATTCACAAAACTGCGTAATTTCTACTCAGAATAAGCGTGCCATGTGCACAGACGGCATTTCCACACTGCCGAGTCGTTATCCTTGATAAAAAACTAGTATACCGTGTGTCGTCATACATTGTTTTGCTTGCAGTGTTTATAAATATTTAACTCGACTCACCGCTTAGATCCTCGATCGTATTCAGCTTCCGAGCGGCCATTATAGCGCGAAACACACACAGAAAACTAGTTTCTAGATTTCCAGCACTTTTGGAGTATTTTTATAAACTTTTTCGCTAGCTTTGCGAATTGCGCAAAAAAATACGACAAGCCCGTTTCGTATTCAGTTCGCCTTTGTTTTGCTGTTTTGATTTTGTTCCGCCACGTCCAACGGCGGCGTGCTAATCGCTATCGAAATCTGCCAAAATATTTTTTCTGGGTAATAATCACTATTACAATTCAATAAGGTCCGTTTTGTCGTATTTGCAAAGAAGATTAACTTTGATCATTTGTTTACGATTGGTATGATTGGTGTAGCATGCGACGCTTTTGACCAATAGGAAAATAACATGAAGAAGAACGTGTTGTTATTGGTTGATTGTCAAAGTGGTATTCCGATGTTGCTACACATAAAAAAGTTGTGGATAATATAGTCTATGGGTGGTCAACGTACCGTAGAAAGTATATAAGGTTGATGACCTTTGAAGTAAAACTTTTTTCTGCCTTTTCTTTAACGATTTTTCAAAAGAGGCATGTAAAGCTAAACGCCGAATGTGTGCAATGATGTAAAAATTTTGTGAATAAGTGTTCAAATATCATTATTATTAACACTCTATGTATTCATTTATTCTATACCGTCTACTATTTATCCAAAACGAAGGGAAATAATTATTTTAGGAACAAGAACCCAATGTTTCTATCTACAAGATCTTCCTCTAAATTGTCTTCTTTCGGCATCATATATAATTCAGTTATTAAGTCAATTTATTTTTGTTTACACACACGTTTATATAGCAGCGCCCCGCGGCTTCACACGCGTAGTTCCTGTTCCCGTAGGAATACGGAGACAAAATTTAGCCTATGTTACTCGCTATTAAGGTAGCTCTCCATTGGTGAAAGTTTTTTTTAAATCAAACCCAGTCGTTTTAGAGCGTATTCAATACAAACAAACTACCAAGTCTTTCCTTTTTATAATATTAAATAGGATATTATGATAAAAAGACCTATCAATCTATTTTTCCATTGTGATTTTTATAGAGTAAAATAGTAAAATTTATATTTAAGAGATTTTATGTTAATTTAAAGATTTGTTATTACTTATAAATCTTTTAGTTCTACTTTGAGTATTATGGTTTTCTAGTGATAGTGGGTTGCGAACTATACTTAATGATTATTACGGTGATGATGAATCGTGAATACATCTGGCTCTATAAGTTTATTAACTGCCCTTTAAAGCTGTTTTGTGCAAATAAGCAAAAAGGTGCAGTTTGTTACGAAATGAGTGACGAATTAATATAAAGTTAGCTTTATGAAAATAAAGTGCATAGATTGTAATTGACAGGAATTTATTTTATGAAAGAGGGAAATATAATACGTTGACCCAAGTTCACTTGAAACAGGGTCAAAGTATATGATATGAATGTAAATATAATAATTCTGACCCGTATATCAAATCTATTCTCACAGTTAAAATCAAGGGATTCATTTTCCGATTTGAGTATGTAGTTTTTGAGCAAAAAATGAAATCAACATGACGCTCATACTTTTGGCATTCTCTTATAATGTAGCTTTACAACTTGAATAATAACCTTATGAGGTATATATCAGATTAATAATATGAGCATTTAAATTCCATGGTTACGATATAAATCTTCTTTTTAGAGAAATATAAATAAATGGGCAACACCGCATTCGTCTATGATTGATTGTCTATTCGCAATTTTGTCGAATCGAATTACGACGTCAATGACGTTTTCACCGGATCGGGTCTGATTGCTTTTTCAAAATTATTAAATTAAAAAATCGTGATGAGTGCTCGTGTAAATGAAGATAATATCCTTCCACCAGGCCACCTCGAGGAGTCAGAGAGTCCCAGGTTGGTCCCACATTTAATTCAAAAAGATGCATCGAAAACACCTGTTCGACTTGACAGCTGATTTTGAGCGGCAAAGTTGAATTGGCGCCAAACGTCCGCTGCTCCGTCCAACGATTTTACTGCGATTCTCATTTCGGAATCATGAAATAAGTGTTTAATATTGCAGAAAACGACCCCGCACGGACACCAATTCGCGTATGAGCTGGAGTTTGATGGACAGGCGAACGGACCAAGAGGTAATATGACATAATATTCCCGCTTTTTTGCCTCTACATTTTTGGTTATGACGTGAATAATTTCTATGCATGTACTAAATTTACCGTTTAATTGCCTACGGGAGGCGTTTCCTAGGTTTTTGGGGCCGTAATTTAGATAATAAAGCCCTTATTTTACCTCTGAAACCGTAGATTTCAGTTGGATGTTGCCTCTCTCACAAGTCGTGTTTACGCGTACCGAAAGAAGCTATCATCGATATTGGTGATTATATTTTATGTCTCATTTAAGGTACTCAAACAATTTCAGATATGACATAGTCTCAACATTTCTAAAATTAATTAGGGAATTCTTTTAATCTATCTTCCCTAAGTGAATCATTGTTACAAACAGTCAAAATGTATGTTTGATTCATTATTGTGAAGCAAATTTGTCTGAAAATAAACCCTGGTTATGTATTGGATTTCCAATTTTTTTTAACGCTTATCATTTTGAATGATGCTTTAATTTTCCATCTAACCCAGGGTCAGAATATTGTGGCTAAATGTGGTTTTAGTAGTTTTAATTTGCATTCGATTCTGCCTACCCCTTTGGGGATTGAACTTGATGACATGTTTTAATGCATGTATTGATGTGTATTGAAGAAAAATCTAAATAATAGTCCTAATTTACTAGTCCACTTTAGAGGGAAGATAACATCTCCCAATTAAGAGACCTATTAGTACCTATTACATAAACTGAAATATAGGTTGATTGTCCCATGTTGGTCTGGGACTTAAAATAAATGTGCCAACTGTGTTCCTTGCTTAGCATGTCGTAAAAGGCAATTAATGGTATATGGGGTTTTGGTTATGTGTATGTGACGAGCACAACGAGTCGATACTTTTTCACAGTTTTTCATCTAACGCAGCCCAGTTTTATTTTTGGCTAAATGTGGTTAAAGAAGCCTGCTGCTCCCTTGACTCTGCCTACTCTTTCGGGGATTATGGGCGTGATGTTATGTGTGTGTGTGTGTGTGTAAAATAGAGGCTGAGTGAGGCTAACACATGCTCTGACTAAGAAGTCTATTTGTACTTATTAGAATAACTATGATAGGGTCCTATGCTGGGACACCGAGTAGCTTGATGGATTTTTTTTTTTTGCTTATCCGCAAACAGTATTAACTACTTTTAGCAGGTTTGTGGAAGGCCAGATCATAGAAAAAAAATTGTGTCCGTTCTTTTAAGTTTTCTTACCCAATAGGTTCTGCAAGAAATGGGCGTCAGTTTGCTCGAGCCGGATGACCACGAGGTTCAGTGTGAAGTCAACATCTCCAGCGGTGGGGTAAGTGTCTATTTGCAGTGATTTTATTCTTTCGTTATTTAGGAATTGTGTAGGCGACGAGCTAGCCACACAAATTTTCACAAATTTCTATCTAATCCAGTCCTTTTTTTTTTACTGCTTTGTCTCTGCATACCCCTTCGGGGATTATGAGCGTGATGATATGACATTATGTTTTTTATGAATAATTATAGATTAGCTTCTGTCCGTAGCGTTGCTCGCGGGGTACATCTTTGAAACATAGCATATGTGTTATTCTAATGTGTAAGCTATACTTTTGTAAAGTTTAATTAAAATCCATACAGTACTTTTTGCGTGAAAGAGTAACAAACATTTACACATACATCCATCCATACAAACTTTCGCGTTTATAATAAATTCAAATTCAAATTCAAAATTTCTTTATTCATGTAGGCCTCAAAAAAAAAGCACTTATAAATCGTCAATTTTACAAAATTTTTTGAGCAATGTGAATCTACCACCGGTTCGGAATGCTGATTCTACCGAGAAGAAACCGGCAAGAAACTCGGTGGTTACTCTTTTCAGCGTCAAAATATACATGAGTAATATACACGTTTTTTTTAAATGTTCTAAACCAAATCATACAATCAATGACTGCGGGAGATGACATAATATGATGACTTACAATAAAAGTGTAAGATTAACCAGAGCAGACCAGCCCCCAAAGGTGGCACCTGTGCACAAGCATGACGTATGTGTCAGCCATCATTTCACTCAACCATATCAGAATATTATAGTATATTGTATAGTAAGATCATAAATCATATACATAACATCACGCCCATAATCCCCGAAGGGGTAGGCAGAGTCAAAAGTCAAGAATATAATAAAGGCAAAACTTTTTTGAGGATGTGTGGATGTTTGTTACTCTATCACGCAAAAACTACTGAATGGATTTGAATGAAACTTTACAATAATATAGCTCATACAACCGAATAACATATACATTATACATTATAAATATGTTGTAAATTTTTGTCAGAATTGTATTGTATGAAATATTAGATTATTAATCAAATATTCAGTCTCACTGTCTACGCTAAGTGTTTACTAAATCTATTAATTTCAATCAGCAGCATCCACACAAAGGACTCAAACGGAAACGGGACATAGAGAACGTGAACCCCAACATAAACTCCATCTCGTCTCCGAGGATCTTCAGCCCCAAGAGTCCTCGGGTGAAGTGCAGCCCAAGCCCGGGGCCGTCGAAGATCAAGAGTCCGTTAAGTGCGGAAAAATGTAAGTCATGACTTGTCTCTTTAGTTTTGTGTCTGATGTCCCATGTTGGTTTGGGAATATAAAATAATGCTTTGCCTAGCATGTCGTAAAAGGCGACTATTGGTTTTTGGGTGTGTAATTATGTATGCGACGAGCTAGCCGCTTGTCACTGCTTTTTCACAATTTTCCATCTAACCCGGTCCAGTTTTATTTTTGCCTACCCCTTCGGGAATTAGGATTTACTGTTATGTATGTATGTATGTAGTCCTAACTTCATTGTTCCTTTTAGTTTGAAAGTTTAATCTTTAATGTCATACTAAGTTCTCTGGTCCTCCGCAGGGCGCTCGGAGGCCTCCTCCGCGCTGGAGACGACGTTGTGCGACGAGTACGTGGTGGAGGAGGAGACGCCGCTGGCGCAGGTCAGCGCCGCGCCGCTGGCTGCGCGCGCGCACGCCGCCCGCACGCGTGAGTAGCGACCCGACGCGCTGGACACTTAGCTGTGCGACGAGTACGTGGTGGAGGAGGAGACGCCGCTGGCGCAGGTCAGCGCCGCGCCGCTGGCTGCGCGCGCGCACGCCGCCCGCACGCGTGAGTAGCGACCCGACGCGCTGGACACTTAGCTGTGCGACGAGTACGTGGTGGAGGAGGAGACGCCGCTGGCGCAGGTCAGCGCCGCGCCGCTGGCTGCGCGCGCGCACGCCGCCCGCACGCGTGAGTAGCGACCCGACGCGCTGGACACTTAGCTGTGCGACGAGTACGTGGTGGAGGAGGAGACGCCGCTGGCGCAGGTCAGCGCCGCGCCGCTGGCTGCGCGCGCGCACGCCGCCCGCACGCGTGAGTAGCGACCCGACGCGCTGGACACTTAGCTGTGCGACGAGTACGTGGTGGAGGAGGAGACGCCGCTGGCGCAGGTCAGCGCCGCGCCGCTGGCTGCGCGCGCGCACGCCGCCCGCACGCGTGAGTAGCGACCCGACGCGCTGGACACTTAGCTGTGCGACGAGTACGTGGTGGAGGAGGAGACGCCGCTGGCGCAGGTCAGCGCCGCGCCGCTGGCTGCGCGCGCGCACGCCGCCCGCACGCGTGAGTAGCGACCCGACGCGCTGGACACTTAGCTGTGCGACGAGTACGTGGTGGAGGAGGAGACGCCGCTGGCGCAGGTCAGCGCCGCGCCGCTGGCTGCGCGCGCGCACGCCGCCCGCACGCGTGAGTAGCGACCCGACGCGCTGGACACTTAGCTGTGCGACGAGTACGTGGTGGAGGAGGAGACGCCGCTGGCGCAGGTCAGCGCCGCGCCGCTGGCTGCGCGCGCGCACGCCGCCCGCACGCGTGAGTAGCGACCCGACGCGCTGGACACTTAGCTGTGCGACGAGTACGTGGTGGAGGAGGAGACGCCGCTGGCGCAGGTCAGCGCCGCGCCGCTGGCTGCGCGCGCGCACGCCGCCCGCACGCGTGAGTAGCGACCCGACGCGCTGGACACTTAGCTGTGCGACGAGTACGTGGTGGAGGAGGAGACGCCGCTGGCGCAGGTCAGCGCCGCGCCGCTGGCTGCGCGCGCGCACGCCGCCCGCACGCGTGAGTAGCGACCCGACGCGCTGGACACTTAGCTGTGCGACGAGTACGTGGTGGAGGAGGAGACGCCGCTGGCGCAGGTCAGCGCCGCGCCGCTGGCTGCGCGCGCGCACGCCGCCCGCACGCGTGAGTAGCGACCCGACGCGCTGGACACTTAGCTGTGCGACGAGTACGTGGTGGAGGAGGAGACGCCGCTGGCGCAGGTCAGCGCCGCGCCGCTGGCTGCGCGCGCGCACGCCGCCCGCACGCGTGAGTAGCGACCCGACGCGCTGGACACTTAGCTGTGCGACGAGTACGTGGTGGAGGAGGAGACGCCGCTGGCGCAGGTCAGCGCCGCGCCGCTGGCTGCGCGCGCGCACGCCGCCCGCACGCGTGAGTAGCGACCCGACGCGCTGGACACTTAGCTGTGCGACGAGTACGTGGTGGAGGAGGAGACGCCGCTGGCGCAGGTCAGCGCCGCGCCGCTGGCTGCGCGCGCGCACGCCGCCCGCACGCGTGAGTAGCGACCCGACGCGCTGGACACTTAGCTGTGCGACGAGTACGTGGTGGAGGAGGAGACGCCGCTGGCGCAGGTCAGCGCCGCGCCGCTGGCTGCGCGCGCGCACGCCGCCCGCACGCGTGAGTAGCGACCCGACGCGCTGGACACTTAGCTGTGCGACGAGTACGTGGTGGAGGAGGAGACGCCGCTGGCGCAGGTCAGCGCCGCGCCGCTGGCTGCGCGCGCGCACGCCGCCCGCACGCGTGAGTAGCGACCCGACGCGCTGGACACTTAGCTGTGCGACGAGTACGTGGTGGAGGAGGAGACGCCGCTGGCGCAGGTCAGCGCCGCGCCGCTGGCTGCGCGCGCGCACGCCGCCCGCACGCGTGAGTAGCGACCCGACGCGCTGGACACTTAGCTGTGCGACGAGTACGTGGTGGAGGAGGAGACGCCGCTGGCGCAGGTCAGCGCCGCGCCGCTGGCTGCGCGCGCGCACGCCGCCCGCACGCGTGAGTAGCGACCCGACGCGCTGGACACTTAGCTGTGCGACGAGTACGTGGTGGAGGAGGAGACGCCGCTGGCGCAGGTCAGCGCCGCGCCGCTGGCTGCGCGCGCGCACGCCGCCCGCACGCGTGAGTAGCGACCCGACGCGCTGGACACTTAGCTGTGCGACGAGTACGTGGTGGAGGAGGAGACGCCGCTGGCGCAGGTCAGCGCCGCGCCGCTGGCTGCGCGCGCGCACGCCGCCCGCACGCGTGAGTAGCGACCCGACGCGCTGGACACTTAGCTGTGCGACGAGTACGTGGTGGAGGAGGAGACGCCGCTGGCGCAGGTCAGCGCCGCGCCGCTGGCTGCGCGCGCGCACGCCGCCCGCACGCGTGAGTAGCGACCCGACGCGCTGGACACTTAGCTGTGCGACGAGTACGTGGTGGAGGAGGAGACGCCGCTGGCGCAGGTCAGCGCCGCGCCGCTGGCTGCGCGCGCGCACGCCGCCCGCACGCGTGAGTAGCGACCCGACGCGCTGGACACTTAGCTGTGCGACGAGTACGTGGTGGAGGAGGAGACGCCGCTGGCGCAGGTCAGCGCCGCGCCGCTGGCTGCGCGCGCGCACGCCGCCCGCACGCGTGAGTAGCGACCCGACGCGCTGGACACTTAGCTGTGCGACGAGTACGTGGTGGAGGAGGAGACGCCGCTGGCGCAGGTCAGCGCCGCGCCGCTGGCTGCGCGCGCGCACGCCGCCCGCACGCGTGAGTAGCGACCCGACGCGCTGGACACTTAGCTGTGCGACGAGTACGTGGTGGAGGAGGAGACGCCGCTGGCGCAGGTCAGCGCCGCGCCGCTGGCTGCGCGCGCGCACGCCGCCCGCACGCGTGAGTAGCGACCCGACGCGCTGGACACTTAGCTGTGCGACGAGTACGTGGTGGAGGAGGAGACGCCGCTGGCGCAGGTCAGCGCCGCGCCGCTGGCTGCGCGCGCGCACGCCGCCCGCACGCGTGAGTAGCGACCCGACGCGCTGGACACTTAGCTGTGCGACGAGTACGTGGTGGAGGAGGAGACGCCGCTGGCGCAGGTCAGCGCCGCGCCGCTGGCTGCGCGCGCGCACGCCGCCCGCACGCGTGAGTAGCGACCCGACGCGCTGGACACTTAGCTGTGCGACGAGTACGTGGTGGAGGAGGAGACGCCGCTGGCGCAGGTCAGCGCCGCGCCGCTGGCTGCGCGCGCGCACGCCGCCCGCACGCGTGAGTAGCGACCCGACGCGCTGGACACTTAGCTGTGCGACGAGTACGTGGTGGAGGAGGAGACGCCGCTGGCGCAGGTCAGCGCCGCGCCGCTGGCTGCGCGCGCGCACGCCGCCCGCACGCGTGAGTAGCGACCCGACGCGCTGGACACTTAGCTGTGCGACGAGTACGTGGTGGAGGAGGAGACGCCGCTGGCGCAGGTCAGCGCCGCGCCGCTGGCTGCGCGCGCGCACGCCGCCCGCACGCGTGAGTAGCGACC